>DWNR01000969.1:0-16791 GCA_018250455.1 Polygonus leo
TAGTTTAGGTCATATTAAAATTGCTTATTAGTCTTTAGGCTAGATTGTAATTGTATTGTCATGCTAATTTTCATTGGAGTGTCAAATTAGTTAAAAAAAAAAATGATATATTATGGATGTATAATTGGGAACATAATATTTATTTTATTTTAATCACATTTAGAAAAGTGTACTTTTGTAGTTTAAGTTTAAAAGTAACAAAAATATTTATATTTATTTTATATAATACTGATGTTTAAATACTCATTATGCAAATAATTAAATATACGAGGTTATATTCTTCAAATTAAGAATCAGGTATTTTAAGTTAAAAACAGATTTAAATCATTTAAGGTTTTTTATTTCAACTTTTACGCCCCTTAAAATATATACCTGCTTTTTTGGAAAAGGATGGAAAAATATTCTTAGATAAGGTATAGATTGATTTCCACAAAGGCGTAGATATCAAGAACGTCGATTTAGAAAATAAGAATGTTAATCTTTTGCATATACTAAGTATTCTAATTTTTGTGAAAATATAATAGGTAATAGTATAACTATATTTTAAAATATAAAGAGGTATTATATAATTTTTACATGTAATTTGTCGCTAACTGGTCACCGACTAGTTGATCTAAAATGGTTATGATTTAAAAAAATATACATATTTGCAGTGTTTCAAACTGGCATGGTGGGATATCCTGAGTCCTTAACAGATCCATCTTATCACGCACAACTACTGGTTTTAACGTATCCACTGGTGGGAAACTACGGAATACCTGATGAACAAGAACGGGATGAACATGGATTGCCTAAGTACGTATTTTTAAATTAAAGTTACTGCTAAAACATTTATATGATTTTCTTCTTTACACTAAACATAAATTGCTCCATTTTATCTCCTGATGGTATCACTGTTAACTTCATTATTCAGTTTGTAATGTATTTTCTTTTTCTTATATTAGCCACCGCAGTGTGTACAATAAAATGGTCTGTTATTTATCCAGGTGGTTCGAATCTGATCGTATCTGGGCAGCTGCGTTAATTGTAGGAGAAGTTAGCACAAATGCATGCCACTGGCGTGCACGGTCTTCATTGGGATCCTGGTTAGCGTCACACGGAATACCTGGCCTCTGTGGTATTGACACCAGAGCGCTTACATACAGACTCCGTGAAGGCGTGATGCTAGGCAGAATCGTTCAAGGCGTACCTCCGTTCAAACTCTTACCAGCTTTAACGGATCCCAACACAAGAAATTTGGTAGCTGAAGTATCAATAAAGGTACTACAATAATTAAAAATAATAATAAGTCAGCATTAGATACCTATTAGTTAATACAGGTTACCTGGTATAATAAAAAGCCAGAATAAATATATTATTTTCCTAACATAATTAATATTTAAGAAAACTAGGGACAAGGAAGTGCTCGCAGTTTACATAGACGGCTCTTTATAATAATAATTAATATTTAATTTGCACTAATAAGCAATTGTTACTGTGTTTTATGAGGACATATTTTATTTCAGGGAAGTCCAATATTCAAATATTTCTTTCGTATGTTCCAGGAACCGAAGATATACAACGCTGACGGAGATGTAACGATTGTAGCCGTAGATTGTGGCTTGAAATACAATCAAATCAGATGTCTTATTAAAAGAAACGCAAAAGTAGTTCTAGTGCCATGGGATCATAAACTTGATGCAAAAAATTACGATGGCTTATTTATTAGTAATGGTCCGGGTGACCCAGATATGTGTAAGAAAGTTGTAGAAAACTTAAGGATTGTAGTCGAGGATACAAAAAATGTAAAGCCTATTTTTGGTATATGTCTTGGTCATCAATTACTTTCAACAGCTGCAGGGTGTACAACTTATAAAACAAGGTATGTATTAATAATATATGTAGGTACCTAATAAATATTCAATAATAAGTTAGATATCTATCATATTAATTTCAAATTTATTACAGTTATGGAAATCGTGGCCACAATTTGCCATGTACACATAGTGGAACAGGAAGATGTTTTATGACTTCACAAAATCACGGATTTGCAGTCGACACAAAAAGTTTGCCAAAAAATTGGAAAATTTTATTTACAAACGAAAATGACAAAACAAATGAAGGAATAATTCACGAAACGTTACCGTTTTTCAGTGTACAATTTCACCCAGAGCACACTGCAGGACCTACAGATTTAGAATGTCTCTTTGACACGTTTTTAGATGCAGTTAGGCTAAATAAAAGAAATGAAAAATGTATTATTGATAAAATGATAACAGAACGTTTACAATTCATTCCAACACTTCAAGAAAGGCCTAAAAAAGTTCTGATTCTTGGTTCAGGTGGTTTATCAATTGGCCAAGCAGGGGAATTTGATTACTCTGGGTCACAGGGAGTAAAAGCAATGCAGGAAGAAAAAATCCAGACTGTACTAATAAACCCAAACATCGCTACTGTTCAAACTTCTAAAGGTTTAGCTGATAAAGTATATTTCTTACCGATCACACCGGAATATGTTGAGCAAGTCATAAAAGCAGAGAGACCCACAGGAGTCTTACTTACATTTGGCGGACAAACGGCTTTAAATTGTGGAGTAGAATTACAAAAATCAAAAGTATTCGAAAAATACAACGTGGCTGTGTTGGGAACTCCAATACAGTCTATAGTAGATACTGAAGACAGAAAAATATTTGCAGAAAAAATTAATGCAATTGGTGAAAAGGTGGCTCCAAGTGCTGCTGTTTCCTCTATTGAAGAAGCTTTGTCTGCAGCAAAACAAATCGGTTATCCAGTTATGGCTCGTTCTGCTTTTTCCTTAGGTGGGCTAGGCTCAGGTTTTGCAAATAATGAAGAAGAACTTAGAGCACTAGCTCACCAAGCTCTATCACACTCTGAACAGCTTATTATTGATAAATCACTGAAAGGGTGGAAAGAAGTAGAGTATGAAGTAGTAAGAGATGCTTACAATAATTGTATAACAGTATGCAATATGGAAAATGTAGATCCTTTGGGTATTCACACGGGCGAATCTATTGTTGTTGCTCCAAGTCAAACACTTTCAAATAAGGAATATTATATGTTACGAAATACTGCAATAAAAGTCATACAACATTTCGGTATTGTAGGAGAATGCAATATACAGTATGCTTTGAATCCAAATTCAGAAGAATTTTATATTATTGAAGTAAATGCAAGACTATCCCGGAGTTCTGCACTAGCAAGTAAGGCTACAGGTTATCCTCTTGCATATGTAGCGGCTAAGTTAGCACTAGGAATTCCATTACCAGAAATTAAAAATTCAGTAACTGGAGTCACAACTGCTTGTTTTGAACCCAGCTTAGACTATTGTGTAGTGAAAATTCCGAGATGGGACTTGGCAAAGTTTAACAGAGTAAGTACTAAAATTGGAAGTTCAATGAAAAGTGTTGGAGAAGTAATGGCCATCGGTAGAAATTTTGAAGAGGCTTTTCAAAAGGCTTTAAGGATGGTAGATGAAAATGTAAATGGATTTGACCCCAACATTAAAAATGTAAATGAAGATGAATTAAGAGAACCTACAGATAAAAGGATGTTTGTATTAGCGGCTGCTCTAAAAAATGGTTATAGTGTCAATAAGTTATATGAACTTACGAAGATAGATCGTTGGTTCTTGCATAAGTTTAAAAATATTATAGATTATTACAATAACCTTGAAGCTGTTAGTTGTGGATCTATTACATATGAAATATTAAAATATGCAAAACAGATAGGATTTTCAGACAAACAAATAGCTGCAGCAATTAAAAGTACCGAATTAGCTGTCAGAAAACTTAGAGAAGAACATAATATTACACCTTTTGTTAAAAAAATTGATACAGTTGCTGCTGAATGGCCAGCTTCAACTAATTATCTTTATCTCACCTACAATGGTAGTTCACATGATTTAGATTTTCCTGGGGAATTGATAATGGTATTAGGATCTGGTGTTTATAGAATTGGAAGTTCTGTAGAATTTGATTGGTGTGCTGTTGGCTGCTTAAGGGAACTTAAGAACCAAGGGAAAAAGACAATAATGGTTAATTATAATCCCGAGACTGTAAGTACGGATTACGATATGAGTGACAGGTTGTATTTTGAAGAAATTTCCTTTGAAGTAGTAATGGATATATACAAAATAGAACAGCCTGATGGCGTAATATTATGTATGGGTGGTCAATTACCGAATAACATAGCAATGGATTTGCACAGACAACAGGCTGTCATACTTGGCACCTCGCCGGACATGATAGATAACGCAGAAAACAGATTTAAATTTTCTCGAATGTTGGATCGCAAAGGTATATTACAACCACGTTGGAAGGAACTAACGGATTTAGAATCTGCTGTTGGATTTTGTGAAGAAGTTGGATATCCATGTCTAGTGCGACCATCGTATGTTTTAAGTGGAGCTGCTATGAACGTAGCATATTCAAAC
Organism: Polygonus leo; assembly: GCA_018250455.1. Lineage (NCBI taxonomy): Eukaryota > Metazoa > Arthropoda > Insecta > Lepidoptera > Hesperiidae > Polygonus > Polygonus leo. Next base: position 4,433 of record DWNR01000969.1, read on the forward strand.
CAGGATCTGGAAGCATATTTAAAATCGGCCAGTTCGGTTAGTAAGGAATATCCGGTAGTCATTTCAAAGTATATTATGGATGCTAAAGAAATAGATGTCGATGCTGTAGCAGTAGATGGCACAATTCTATGTATGGCGGTATCAGAGCATGTTGAAAATGCAGGAGTTCATTCAGGAGATGCGACACTAGTGACACCGCCTCAGGACATAAATAATGAAACTCTGGACAAAATAAAAGAGATTGCTAGAATCGTTTCTGAAACACTCGATGTCACTGGACCGTTCAATATGCAGCTAATTGCAAAAGATAATGAGTTGAAAGTAATTGAATGTAACGTGCGAGTGTCAAGATCATTTCCATTTGTATCTAAAACATTGGACCATGATTTTGTCGCAATGGCTACCAAAGTTATCCTTGGAATAAAACTAGAACCTGTGGACGTAATGGCTGGTTGTGGAAAAGTAGGTGTAAAAGTCCCACAATTTTCATTTTCAAGATTATCAGGCGCTGATGTCACCTTAGGAGTAGAAATGGCATCTACTGGAGAAGTTGCCTGCTTTGGTGAAAACAGATACGAAGCTTACCTAAAATCGTTAATGAGCACTGGATTCAGAATACCAAAAAAAGCTATTTTATTATCAGTAGGAACTTTCAAGGTAAGGGAAAAATTGATCGAATTGGAAGTATTAATTCAATTCATTCTTGGTTTTCGTTTTTTATTATTATTGCAAAGTCTACATTTTTAATACATGTAATTATCGCTTTTCAATTTCAGCACAAAATGGAATTACTGCCTAGTATACGAATACTACATAAAATGGGATACAAGTTATATGCTAGCATGGGTACGGGAGATTTTTATACCGAACATGGCGTAGAGGTAACATTTCGTATTTAATTATGAAGACAATAATAAATGTACAATATAAATTACAATATAATAATAATATATTAATAATAATAAATATGTGTAATATTTTTATAGGTTGAAAGTGTTCAATGGACTTTTGATCATATTGGTGATCCAGAAGATGCTAGGTCAGATGGAGAATTGATGCATCTAGCTGATTTTATGGCAAGACGTCAATTAGATCTTGTTATTAATTTACCCATGCGCGGAGGTGCTCGTCGTGTTTCTTCATTTACCACACACGGGTATCGTACCCGACGTTTAGCGGTAGATTATGCAGTACCCTTAGTTACAGATGTCAAGTGTGCCAAGCTTTTAGTCAAGGTTTGTATACAATTGCACTTAAACGGACTTTTGACTTGAAATAATTATGTAATAAAAATCACAAACATCATTTCATTATTTGCAGGCGATGCTTCAATGTGATGGTGCTCCTGCTATGAAAACTCACACAGATTGTATGACTTCACGCAATATTATAAAATTGCCTGGATTTATTGATGTACATGTTCACGTTCGAGAACCTGGTGCAACTTACAAAGAAGATTTTAACTCTTGTACAGCAGCTGCACTTGCTGGTGGAATTACAATGATTTGTGCCATGCCTAACACGAATCCTCCACTAATTGATCGTACATCATATGAATATGTCTCAACTTTAGCTCGAGTAAGTGCTCGATGTGACTATGCTCTATTCGTAGGGGCATCAACAACAAATTGCGATACAGCTGCAGAATTAGCGCCTCAAGCAGCAGCTTTAAAAATGTATTTAAATGAAACATTTACAACGCTTAAGTTGGACGATATGACTATATGGCAGAAACATTTACAAAACTGGCCAAAAAAAATGCCAATTTGTGCACACGCAGAACGAGAAAAAACTGGCGCAGTTATTCTTATGGCATCTCTCCTTGATCGTCCAATACATATATGTCATGTTGCACGAAAAGAAGAAATTTTAATTATTAAGGCCGCGAAAGAGCGCGGTCTTAAAGTTACTTGTGAAGTGTGCCCACATCATTTATTCTTAAGCACGTCAAATGTGGATTATATTGGAAAAGGTAGAGCAGAAGTTCGTCCTGTACTATGTAGTCCGGAAGACCAAGCAGAACTATGGAAAAATATGGATATTATAGACGTATTTGCTACAGATCATGCACCACATTCAGTTGAGGAAAAGAACTCTGCAAATCCACCTCCAGGTTTTCCGGGAGTTGAAACAATACTGCCTCTCCTGTTGAATGCAGTGCACCAAGGTCGTCTCACTATGGAAGATCTTATTAACAAATTTCATAGAAATCCACGAAAGATTTTCAATTTACCCGAACAACCAAACACCTATGTTGAAGTTGATATGGATTATGAATGGACTATACCAGACGCTATGGAGTTTTCCAAATCAAAGTGGACTCCTTTCGCTGGAATGCAAGTTTGTGGCGCTGTTCATCGTGTAACTTTGCGAGGTGAAATAGCCTATGTAGAAGGTCAAATCCTCGTACCTCCAGGATTCGGACAAAATGTACGCGACTGGCCTCCTACTAAAAAACCCTCGTTTCCAATTTATAGCATTGAAAAAATCGAAAAAGAAACTAGTCGGCCAAATTCAGCATTGGACTTGCATACTTCTTTAGATGCGAGTAGGTTGAGTGATATAGATTTGGATCAAATTGAAACGAACAAATCTGAAATACAAAACAAACTTAATGTTCATTTTAATGATATAAGTGGACTAAGAAGTACTTCTCCGCTGCCTCCTCAGACTTCGATAAGGCAAAGGTGTGACAGCTCATCTTATTATAATCCACCACAACTTACAGCATCCCAACGTCAGCGTAGTGATTTATTTGGTAAAAGCATACTAACAGTTGATTCCTTTAACAAAGAAACCTTGAATGACATTTTCAATTTGGCACAATTCATGAAAACTAGCGTGAGTAAAGGCCGATATCTAGATGATATCTTGCGTGGAAAAGTAATGGCATCTATATTCTATGAAGTAAGCACACGCACAAGCTGTAGCTTTGCAGCAGCCATGCAACGACTAGGCGGCTCTGTTATACATACCGATGCAACAAGTTCTTCAGCTAAAAAAGGCGAGACTTTAGAAGACAGTGTAGCGATAATGGCGAGCTATTCGGATGTTGTGGTACTACGCCACCCTGAACCAGGTGCAGTGGCAGTAAGTAATACATTTTTACACTCGTCATTAGTTTTTAACTTTACAATCTACGTAATCATATACGTACTTATATACGTAATTTAAAACATTTCAGCGTTCATCGCGTCATTGTCGTAAACCAGTTATTAATGCTGGAGATGGAGTTGGCGAACATCCCACTCAAGCTTTACTGGATGTATTTACTATTAGAGAGGAGATAGGTACTGTCAATGGACTTACAATCACAATGGTGGGTGACTTGAAAAATGGACGCACTGTGCACTCTCTCGCTCGGCTTCTAACACAATATCAAGTTCAATTGCAATACGTCAGTCCACCAGGTCTAGGAATGCCTAAACATATTATGGAATACGTAGCCTATAAAGGAATTCCACAAAAAGTCTACGAACGACTTGAAGACGTCCTAGGCGATACTCACGTATTGTATATGACAAGAATTCAACGCGAGAGATTTGAAAATCAAGAAGATTACGAAAAGGTAAATAGTAAATGCTATATAAGTTAGAATAAAACCAATGTCAGTAGTATACTGTTTACAACAAAATAGAATTATTACATTACTTGAATCAATAATAACATCATAATAATTTTACTATCAATATAAGTGCATTTACTGGTTGTTCATGTTGTTTTGATAGTACAGAATTATAGTTATAGATAGGGTAATCTATATATTAGGTCGTACAACTTGTATAGTTCGATAGGGGAAGTACCATCGCTATCCTCGCGAAACATTTCATGTAGTTTGCTTTTGAAAAGGCTAGTTACAGGCTATAGGTATACAGGAAGCGAAGGCTTCAGTGGTAGCAATGCATCTGTGATCTATGGATTACATAGATATATGAGCGGCAGTGAGCGTTTTCGATCAAACTGCTATCTCATTTCTTACTTTTTTACTGTGTTGATTTGAAGTTTGATAATTTTATAAATAAGTTATTTCTGTGCAAGAAATACAAGAGGATCTCAAATATTTTCTTAAAATAATATTCATATTTATAGTAAAATTATTTTAAATGTTATAAACCACGATTCCATAATATCCATAAGTTGGTTTAAGTAATAAAGAATTAATATAGCATGTTCAGATAACTAATCATACTCTCATAAAATTATATAAAACATTGTTTTCAGGATTTTAGGAAACATTTAATATAAAGTGCCTACTCAACTTAGTTTACAATATGTATTTTAAATGTATTCTTTTTCAATAGATGCGAGGGCTGTTAGTCGTGACACCTCAACTGATGACTCGCGCTCGACGACGCATGATAGTGATGCACCCGTTACCCCGCGTCGACGAGATATCCCCGGAATTCGACTCGGATCCCCGTGCTGCATACTTCAGACAGGCCGAATACGGAATGTACGTCCGCATGGCACTGCTCTCTATGGTCGCTGGCGTCAATCCATTAGTGTAAAAAATAGTATTTATATAAGAATTAAACTATCGTTTAAGGGACAATGAGTTGTTTAATCAGAAGTAAAATTTCAGAAGTATTCTACATACATTTTATTAAAGAAATAGTTATTTAAACAGATACTAAATTATATTTTTAATTTGTACAAAAAACAGATACTTAAATATTAGTATATTAAATTTTGAACATGGTGCAAAGCTTTGAATAACAGAACACAAAGTTATATTTCATACTATTTTTCAAGTGCCTCGATTTTAGTATACATTTTGAAAAATATATTTTTACAATAAATAAAATGAAAAAGTGGAGTTTGATTTTACTTTTTACCTCAATGTCGCATATTCTTTGAACGCGAGTCACATATCTAATATCATTTTATTTACAATCATCATAAGAGATTCTCGTTTTCACTAATATTTACGTAAGTACCTACAACCAATTTTTATGCTAAAAACTTATTGGTATACAATTAAAATTGAAAAAAAAAATGAAAATGTGGTTGAATGTACTGCTCAGACATTATTACAAACTAAATATATCTTGGATTATACGGAAGTATTGTTAGCTAGGTTAAATCTCAAAAGTGTTTTATAAATTAACGATAATAAAAATACATTCATCTTGAGTCTGTCAGTTTATACTACACCTCAAACCAATGTTAACAATTAGTACTTGATTTTATTTACGTATAAAAACGAAGTTTATCTGACGTCGAATGGTCATGACAGCCAATGGATACAACTATTACCCATATTGCAGCGGGCAGAATTTAGGCTTACCGGCCTAAATTACCTATGTCCAACTATTTCAACTTGCCAATAAAGAGAGGTTTTTTTGGCTTAAATACAACTTATGGCAGAATACTATAAAATCATTTAAAAAATTACCTACAATCGGTCGTATTCTTAACAAATAAAGTTAATCATAAACTTGTTATTAAGTCTATCAATGAATATCTCTCAGTTGGGCTGGCATATCATTGGATAAAATATCATAATCATAACTTAGATTCTTCTTGCCCTATATCCTCTAGCTTTTTTACCTCATGCTTTGATGATTGTTCAACATGTACTTCCACAAACGTAAACGAAGGATTTGTTAAATTTTCTGTTGGAGAATCTTGGCTGATAATGTTCTCGTACTTTGGACGTTGTTTTCGGATTGGCTTAGAGTGATGATTTCGGTCTACAATACTATTTTCTCCCCGAGTTGGTAGCTTAAAACCGCCCTGATTAACCAATTTACGCTGGCAATCGGCCAATTTATCTCGAATTACATCAAGATACTCATTGGCTGTTGGCTCACCGGCGGGTTCATCGCGTAGGAGAAAGCAAAGTCTTTGGGCTTGCTCTAAATAAATTACAGCTTGTCTTAATGCTTCATACTTCTCACTGGAACGCGCCATTGCAATAAAGTGGGGAACAAAAAATTCCAGCACTAAGCGGCGACGTTCTATTTCCATTTTGGACGGTAAAATTATCTGTAACATAAGTGACAGTGATATGTTAAAATTTTCAATTAAATGAGTTTTCATTTAAAATTACACACTTTTGTATGTAACAGTGATAAAAATGTTTTCAATTACTGTTAACACTACATAAACATTGCGAATCGATAAATAACTGATGTTATCAAACAATTAGTTAATTAAATAAAGATAAAGTGTATGGCCCTAGAGGGCCGCTAAGTGGTGGATGGGTTACGTACTTACCTTTTTATTAATTTCTCTGTCTTCCTTAGATGATCCTTTTTGTTTTTTGTTATACATATTGGCCTTTCTTCTTTCTTTCATTTGCCTTTGTCTTTCTTTTTTCCATTGATAATGTTTGTCATGAGCTTTAGCTCTATCCCATATGTTATTCATGGGTTCGTCTTCACTATCAGAGCTGTTATAGTTAGGTACACTTACTGGTATGTTCGGGTTTAGTATGCGCAATGGATTCTTGCATGTTAAAATATCATAAAGGCGATGACAATTAAATGATGGGTAAAAATCTTTCTTCGTGTATTTTAATTTATCGATAGCATGTAATAAATGCATTACAGGTGCCTCCAATATATCCGCTAAACGTCTTTGCAATTTTAAAAGCATAGGCTTTGGAATACTTTTAAAATCATTACAATTTTCTATAAAATAGTTGGGTAACCTAGATTGCCCAAAATGAACATAAAAGCTCCTTAAAAATAACCTTAACGTTTCCCCCAATCGATCTTCTGGCCATTTTGCGTAGTTGTCTTCACACTGCCAAAACAGGTGATTCTTTATATGACTTGCGTCAATGCCAATCTTAGATCCCTCAGTTTCCATAAAAGCTTTATGCAGTATAAGTGCGAACAAATAACATCTCATATGTGAATGGGCCAAACAGCTTTCCAAGTAGCGTTCAGCAGCAGGAAATGTTATTTTCCACTGTAACTCTTGATTGGGATTTGCACCTCGTTTGGGCCTAAAGCCAATAGGAGTTAAAAGACAACCAAACCCTACAGCTTTGTTTACCATATATTTAGTTGGCCACTGGTAACTAAAATTCGTTCTAGGGTTTTGTATAATCTTTCTTTCTCGTATAATCCATTGATTTGCAGCGTTCGGCCATGCAGCTATAAAGGCGGGGAAAACTTCGTAACTGACTTTTAACCCATTTTTTACTGTATCACAATAAATACTTGCACCTTGTGTTAAAGCATTATTAATAGCATCTTGTGAAAAACCCAACCCTGAACCTAGATTGATTATAAAGTTATCAACGAAATTGTTCATAAAATTGATGGAACTCAGATAATAATGAGTTTCATATAGATTTCTAGATAAAGAATTTTTCGATTCTGTATCGCCATTTTCGTGTTCATCGTCGCTCCAGTCAACAACGCGCAAGTCAACAGGTGTCCAGCATTCGTCGGGTAAGACACCTGAATTCATTGACCGATTCGATTGTAAACTTAATTCAACTTTTTTTGGTGTTGTTGATTCAGTAATGGTTGAATAACCATAGTCTGATTCCGCCTCACTGGATTCTGCATGACGACTGTTTGAGTTTGATCTATATCCAGATGTTTCTGTATCCTCGTCTTTACAATTTTCTTTAACATTTTCAAGTGAAACGTGGCGATTGTCATTAAAATTAGTTTTATTGTTAATTTCTTTAAGCGGTCCACTTAATCTACGCGTATTCTTTAGGATGGATTTTCGAGGTTTCATGTCATAATCTTCGGATGGTTTATCCTCAAGGATATGGTTTGAAATATGTTCTTCGTTGCCATTTTCAAAATTAGTAGATTTCTGCAATTTTGTATTTATTTCTTTTATGTTACTAATTCGTTTCCTATTAAAACGACCATTAGGCAAATCTGCTTGAATGGAGTCGATCAATTTTATTTTTATTTTATTTGAAAAATCGTCTCCTCTGCTGTTACTTGGGGAGTCGTCCGAATCATTTGATTCTTTCTCTGAGTCTGTATATAAACTATCGTCAGAATTTGATTTCGTTATTTTATTCAATCCCTGTTCTTTTGAAAGAGTACTTTCTAGAACTTCAGTCTTCTTTAGTTTAATGTAACCTAAAACAAATTAGATGAAGTTGAGAATTATAATTACATTTATGTAAGAAGCCAATTGCAATATTATTTTGATATGAAATTTAACTACAGAATATGCTAACCGAGAAATAATCATTGAGTTGATTCATTTATTAACTGCATTGTATAAAAAATGCGTATGCGGAGTACGCATTACACATTCGACTGAGAAATATATTAAACTTGTGGGTTATTTTTGGTACGATAATACCATGAAAATGTCTGAAAAATCTAAAAAATAATACTTTTGGTGGAATTGACTTGATATACCTAGAGATAATAAGTCCATACCTGGTTCTTTGCAATCTTCTATACGAAGTTTATAAAAGGGCGCATCAAGCACGGCACAGTAGTCAGAAGTATCTCCGGGTTCACTCGCCTCTACATTGTCGTAGATGATGAATAGTCTAGGAGCAATAAGTGGTTCGCTGAGTTCTCTACTACGTTGGTAATAAACGTGCTCTTGAACACATTCCTGCAGTCTGTCAGCGAAGAAGACATGCTTGTGACTTCGGACCATAGCTGCATCCATGGTATGTTCACGTTCGCTTATGGGATTATTCTTGATGTGATGAGTTTCCCTAAGGAGAGATATATTTTGTTAGTAAATTTTAAATCGAATTAACAGTCATTTTATTAATACGCTATTTATGTTGTAATAACATGCTTATTTTCTTTCACATATTCAGTGGTGCCATTATGTATTACAAAATAAAAAAAAAATAACAAATTTGATTATAAAAAAAAATGTAATAGATTTATCACTAGATGTTCAAAATGATGACAAACAAGTTTAATGACGTAATCAATAAGTTTTCAAGAATTCGTAAATAGGTATCTACGTGATTTATTCAATCAAAAAGAAATCACCGCCAGCGACATACGCAAGATAACAGTATCTAAATAAATAGGTTCTTGAGTATTATCAGAATTAATACCTTTATTTCAATATCGTATTTATTGATTGCCATATTTATCTGTCGGAATGTTTAAAGCACTATAAATAAAATTAAATGTGAGTTGCAAATTATCTTAAGTACACTTTTTAAAATAATATTATCTTAACTACAGTATCGGTGAGTTTATTCGAGTTACTTTTAGTAGTAATCTAGAGTACCAATAATATTTTCCTAAACCAAGAACTCGTCTTCACAACATGTTTTTTTTTCAAGATTTCATTGGATGACCAACACAATAAATATTTTAATAATGTTAAATCTCTTCATATAAAAATCTATACGAACATCATTATTCAAAAGACATACAATAATATTGATACGCTGTGATTGTGCACGCTATCTTTTCTAACACATTATCATTTATAATATAATGGCACGTTCAATTATGTGTAAATAACCTTCAGCCTGTAGCCAATCCAAGCAAGACTTAAAGTAATTCCCAATATGCTGTCACTTAGTACCGATATGTTAAATTAATGTCATTAACGCAAAGATAGCGGCATTTTTAGTCTGGTGGCATTGGTGTTTTAAATATCAGTACCTACAGTAATAAAATAATTTTGCCAAAATTATTTTCTGAAATGAAAGTTATATTTAAAATAAATATACACATAACTGTACCATTTGTGATTAACAATGTATAATTGTTACACAACCAAATCAAACAAAAAACTACAGCAAGTCTTATTTTAAATAATGTCGTGATTATCCGATAATTAAATGAACTGCAGACAACGTAAGCTTAACGTCATGTTTATGAAATAATCTGATTATGGTTCCATAAATTCATTATTTGTAAATAAAAAAACTTACCTCTCATAATTTTCGAAAAATTGTATGGACAGAAGGATATTGTTCAACAGGAATGCATCAGAATCATTATGGAGTTGATAGCGCATTCGGTCTAAAGCTTCGTCGTCGTAGGAGCGGACGTGAGCAGGCGCGGACGCCGGCACAGGAACAACAGGTGTTTGGGAAAGCGGCTGATCCTTTACACCTATTCTTTTGTTAATTGGATTAGCATTCTTCTTTTTCAGTTCTTCCCTCTTCTGTTCCTTCCATTTTTCGCGCTCGAAAAACTTGTCCGGTTCTTTTTGGACCTTCTTTGATTTCGAATTCCCCATCGATATAGAGTGCACAATTTATCCAAAACCTCAAATCACCATGTTTATGATAATGTACGTCTTTCACAATGAAATTTCGTTGAGACTAGATTAAATCCATTAAAAATATACTCATAAACACTATCTGAACAAACTTATTAATTAATTTATCAGTTTTATGAGGCTTAATGTCAGCGTGCAACCCTGGTGATATTTCATAAAGAACTGGTGAAAATATTTGCTAACACAACATTCATGCTGATTACACTTATCAAGTCGATGATTAATAAATTGATTATCTTCTTGGTAAATTGATTACGAGTAGTTGCACTGTTTTGTACAAAATAAATGACGTTATTGCGAATACTTCTATGGTAAAGTGGTCATAATGCATATCTAAGTGAATATTCCCCACTTACTAAAGTTATAATACATGCAACTAGTCATTCGTTAAGTGCATACAACATTCCTTTTGTGCAAGACTTCTTGTTATGTCACGTTCTGATCGACATACCCAACATTACGTAACCTTTTACCCCAGTAACCGTAATATTTGGTGTGTAGAATCCGGTACATCATTAAAGATACTATAGTGCTTCATCTTAATTTTAAATACTTAAGTAATTTAGAGACAAAACAATCATGTAAATTCAATGTCCATTCTTCTTCTCATGTAATACTAACAATCAACACAGCCTTATTTCACAAAACTCTTCCAAAAAGCCGAGATTGCGTACTCATTTGGTGTAGCTAGTTTGCATAAGGGATGGGGACATGATCCAGAAGCACTTCAACTTATCGTTAGGTTTTGCTATAAAGAAATTTGCCAATCTTAACTATTTACTTTTTATCCATTATATTACTATCATATTTTCCTGTTATCGTTTTTCATGTTTTTGAATTTTACTTTGTATAAAATATTTTTTGTATGATAAACATTATTTCTTTGTGAATACAAGACTTTTTATGTAAACTTAGCCCAAAATCCTTCAAAACGTAGGACACGTTTGAAGATGTTTGGGCTGTACTATCAAACTTATTATTTAATGGGAATTTAGTTATTTTATTTTGAATACGTTGGTTCCTACTGCGGAAATACTTACAAGCGGTGTCTGAACATGAAAATCAGTAGAAGCATAGAAAGGTAAGCAAAGCAATCCAAATGAGATTTTTCTTCAAATTTAAAAAAATAAAGTTCATTTTTTTTATCGTATAAAGGTATCAAACGAGCATGCAGTCCACCTGGTGTTAAGTGGTCATGGTCATGGCCCATGGACATTAGTTATCATCCCCAGGTACAATTCGATCATCCCTTAGTTTGATCACAGATGCGTTGCTACCCCTGAAGACTAAGATGTTCGCCTCGTGCATAAGTGTAGCCGACAACCACGCCTTCTCGGACGAACTACATGAGTTCTACCACCTGTCAAAACTTCACGCTATGCACTTCACGCTTCTTCGGTTCTACATTTCAAAATAGAAGCATTTAATAATTCAGAATATTATGATACAGAATTCAAAATAATTCACTTTGTACGTTGTACTTGTACGATTGTTACTTTTGCAACAAGACGTAATAGCTGTACGAATATAACCGATTAATTAAAACCGTGCAAAAGAAGTCATGAAAGTTCAATCATTACAAATTAGTGAAATCGGAGTTTCATTTATTTATTTTCTCTTATTACACTTATTACATCAGGAGTCGCAATCCAGGGTGATTCAGTTAAACGGAAAAAATAATAAAACAATATCATTCGGAAACATTAATATAATATTTATAAATAGTAAGATCAACAAAATATTTGGCTAATTCATACTTAATAATATAGTTCACTGTATCCTACATTTAATATCTAACAACAAAGGACTGTTAATATACACACGAATGGTCACGATACAACGCAAATATAACTGCATGGTATTATAATAATTTATAAAGTAAATTTTATGCTGCGTTATTCATTGAACGTAAGTCGGATCGCATATTAAATATATATTCGATGTACATTTGCACATGCACTCTATTAATTATATTACTGCGCGTATTTTGTTTATTAATAAGTATCGATTTCAATTTACATAATACATACCGCAAACAGGCTCTTCGAATGACTATTATCTTCTATCTATCTATCTTCTATACATATAATAAAGATAAAGAGGGTCGAAAGTCTGTACATGGAATATATTCAAAAAAAAGTTGGCTGGGGATA
>DWNR01000970.1:0-16784 GCA_018250455.1 Polygonus leo
AGGTATAATAGAGATCTTTAAACTTTGATTCCTCACGATTTCTTCACGTCTAAAATAAATGGTATAGTGTTAATCAATATTTATATAAAAGTACAAATTTCTTAAATTGCAAAGTCGTGAGATGCGATCTGCAATGTTTTTATATACGCTACTCAACAAGGCCATGTGTGTTTTGCATTTAAGGAAACCCCTGAGCACACGCTGGCTGTGTCATGCCGAAGATGCGTCACCAGCTGCGATGTGACGTCACTGTGACGATGCCTTTATGTGCAAATAATTGGTAATATGTGTAACTCTGACGCAATGGTTGAAAAAATGTACATGATTGATTCCCCCGGACATTCATATGGCATTATGTCATTGCACGTTTGAAGTAAGGTAATAAAGCTCAATACAACAGGATGAAGAATAGTAAGACAAATACAGAACCAGGGTACAAAATATGGAGGCTACAAAATCTTTTATTAAGGTTCTTTTTATCTCTTTTGTTCTTTTTACGACTATTTTAGTCAATGCGACAAAATTATCAACTTACCACGGCACTCAGGTAGTATAAGAATTGTTCTTTTAATCTTAAGTTTAGGAACATCATAAGCTTCACAGCTTAAGTTTAACACTTGGTGTGCCTGGATTACAAAAATAAGAAGATATGATTTCACTTTGCTGATGCTGAAGAAAGTGCACTATATACTTATGATTCACCCATATTTGATTTTCGATGTAAAACATTTAATGCGGCTGTCATATTTGCTGATTTGTGTGTTAGTATGTTTGGTGTGCTTGGATGATGCTTTTGCTAGTTTCTCTATATTTCACATTTGCCAAGCGGCCCGTGACAAAGTTTTTTTTCAATTATTTTTTAAACGTGGGTTTCGAGAATAAGGAATAAAGTGATCAATAGCAAATATTACGATGAGTATTAATTTCATAGCATTTGTCATTCTCATTGTAGAGTCGAGTTAGCTACAAAGACTGCAAATATTTCGGAGTGTCTTTTAGTTGTCAAATTATTATAATATGCCTTTAAGCGTTACTTTAATTTACATTACCAGATAAACAATAAGTTATATAACACCTTAAGGAAAGAACAATGCTGTCTCAAGCACCTATTTAGTACTTACCAGCCCGTAATAGATTATTGTCTAAAAGAACGCACAGGTAAGTACTGAGATAAGTAATCTGTTAATCTAAAAGTGTACAAATGATTCATAACGCTCAATTGTTGATGGTATCGCACCCTTGCAACTTATCTGATACACTGTGTCATAAACATTAAACGTCAAATGCACACCTGCCCCAAAAGTGACTCATTATTTCACGTGGATAAGACCGTGTATACTGTGGGCCCCTTGTCGTTCATGCACTGATGGAAGTAATCTTCAGTCATGGCTTTATGAGGGGTCCGGAGTCATAAGGTATATTCTGAGCGACATCTGCCTATATGTTATAGGTAACTAAAATATTGAGATACATAACCTGTGTATGTGTTTACACATGTGATTTGATACTTCCGTCACTTAGTGCATCTTTTTACTAAGTACTACATTTATATATTTGATACTTTATAATATTAATGTTTGTTTCTTAATCATTCGTTTGAAGCAACATACACAAGCAGACATTATATTACTATACAATTACTTTATATATTTTTAAAACATTTTCAAAGTACTTATTTAAATAAAAATAACTGAGCCGTCACGAGAGCTTGGCAGCTGTGAAACATGGAAACTATTTTGTATAGAAAATATGCATCAAAGGATGGTTTCATTCACCCGTCAAATTAACACATACTATTACAATAGTAAAATTGTCTAGCACATCCATATTGTATATTCCAAATTGCCGCCATGTGTATAATTCATATTCCAAATTACCTCAAATAATAAACAAAAAAAAAAACAAATAAATGATTTTATTTTATTTTTAGGTACGCTTTTTAGTTGATTTTCGACAAAAATACCGTTATTTAAACGCAATGTGTACACACCCTTTAACCATATGTGACTTAACAACAGCGGGAAGACGATAGGGGGACGTGAGTCATATTTGGCAGCTGATTACGAGAGGAAATGTACACGATTATCTAAATTACTACTACTGTGTTTTTAAAAGTACAAGGTAGTATATAAGGATTAATTCGGCGACTTACCGTGTCACTGTTCTTTTGATTATGAGCTAGAATAGATAATTATTGATAGTAATTTTGTTACTACTTTATTGATGTACATTTAGACTTAATACCGCATTCTAGGTTATTTTACAGTAAATTTATGCACTTTTGAATGATCAGTAGTATAATAGAAGTTTTAATTTAAGATCTCTGTTTGTTAATATTGATCACAGAGTACTTAAGTATACGTATATCTTAATTATATATTACCGACAGTATGTTAACAAACAAACATTAGAATAATAATTGTTTGTGTTGTACTTTTTGTCGTTCTGTCTTAAATCCTTTGAATTTAATATTTCCATTAAAAACAAAATTAATGAAATATACCTACTTCAATACGACTCAAACGTGGTAGATGTGAAACAATGAAATTATTATGGACAGTAAATATGATTTTAAGGATGCTTTATTAAAGAAAATTAAAATATATAAACAAAAATAAAATATTCTTAAAAAAAATGATACTTTTGTTACTTAACACAAAATTAAAATAATTTCACGTCGTGGCCGCTGCATTAGATGTTTCACACAAAAAGTAATGAGTCTTACAAAGTTGAAACACACATCATTGTCAACACTTTTTTATATTAACTAAGAACAATTACACATACTTTCTGTGTAGGTGGTAGCATCGATAACAGTCTGGGTGCATTAACCCGCAAGCTTAGATCATCTTCAGAAAATAGTCTGAGTAGGTAGGTACGGTCGGCCAAAGAATTGGTTTACCACCCTAAGGTTGAATGCCGCTTGCAGATTCATAGACGATAAAGGTTAGTTTCGCTTGCAGATAGATCTGACAACTTTTATCGCCATCTTTATCTCATTATTAATAACGATACGTGACATTTGTTTTGTTCTTAGTTTTCAATTTTGAACTTTGATGTAATGTTTAATGACTAGGATACTAAATCTAAACTGGTACACCACTTTCTTGGCCCACTGTACCAAATTGAGCTACTACTAAAATCGCTGTTAGTTCTGAGATTGTGCAGTGACATATTTTACATTCACAAATTATATTTCTATTTCTCATCAGAAAATATTCTGAGTAGTAGTCTGACCAAACAGTTACCACTACAAAAATCAGTGCATATTCAGTGACATATTCACAGTACAATCTTAATTATATTAATTACAATACAAAATTAAAAATACAATAAAATTACATTTTTAGTTTAACACGTGTAATTTAACCAAAGTGCAATTATCCATATTATTTAATATCCTCAAAAAACATAACACAAAAAGTTGTAGTCATTTTAGCAGTTATATGCAGGAAAATATAATATTATATCTTTTTTCTTCTCATTTTTGGCACAGTGTTTAAGATATTGCAAGCGTATACAAGAAGGGGGAGGGGAGATATATCATTTTCGTATTATAACTTTTACTAAAATAAAATTTAATTTGCATGCCGACTTTTATAAACTTTAATTGTTTTACCTGAGTAGTTTTTCAGTATCAAATTTGAACAATTACCTCTAAAACTTGAATTTGTTTATTTACCCAATACAAATTAATGACTAAAAAAAATATTGTTTTTCGTATACCTGTATCGTTCATAAAATCTTTTTATATTTAAGTGTAGTTCTGGGATTATTATCATCCTTTTTATGAATAGACTTCAGACAATAGGGGAACCATAAAAATTTTATCTAATGGTGCTAACACAAGTAGTGGCGTAGTAACAAAACTGTTAATAGCTTGTTTATCGCACTCCACTTTATCACAGTTTAACTTGCCATTATGAATTAACAATCGATTAATTAAGCCTGTAAGAAAGAACATAAAGTAGACTTCTTTGTTTATTTTTTTATAGAAAAAATACTTTAAATATATTTAGGCACTTTACGTTTTAACTAACTTAAGATAATATTTAAAAATATACAGATAGTTCTTGGAAAAATATATAAAATACTATAAATATATATAAACTATGTACTTAAACTAACTACGTTAATGAAAGTGGCTAATACATAAGTTATTTTACATACTGGAATGTGAATCGAAAACAATATTGTGAGTTACATCAACAGTTTTAGAATAAATATTTTTACCCACACGTCAATTTAAGTTGTCACGGAAAATAACACTTTTGCCTTTCCAAACAGGAAAATAGACTTACCTACTTATTATTGACCCACCAATGTACGTTTATGCTTATTTTGGGCTTTCAAAGTACAGTAGACAAAAAATGATGTCACTAACTTATCTATTTCGAATGTATAACCTTTTTTATTCATCAGAAACATTTATTCTGGATAATAGGTACTATATGTCCTTCTCAGTACCCTTCACAATATGTGAACAAAATTTTATGATGATTATATTATTCGTCTCGGTCAAGTAGTAGAGGTGCGAAAATGCAACAAACAAACTAACATTCACATTTATAATATTAGTTGGGAAGGATGTCAATTAAATGTATTGTCACTTGAAAATCACTTTATTAATGATTTTTAAATTAAATTAGTGTAAATTGGAATGTTATTTAAAATACTAATTATCAATGATTTTCTAAGAATTTATCTATAAATTTAATAAACCAATTTCTTGCATGAACCAATTTCTTTCTTACCTGTGAATGTTGAGGACCGTCATAAAGGTTTTATATTTATAACCTTTGCTTATACTCGTACGTATATTTCTTAAAGGATCATTAAACTCATTACAAGTAGTAAAGCATTATACACGACAACATGACAACGAGGTATTATATTTTGTACATATTTACGTCAATGTTTTGAATGCAAGTAATGAAATGTAAATATTTTTCGCTCAACTCTTTGTTTTACACAAAGGTCTATGATTTTCTTCCATAATAATTGATTGAAACAGTTCCAGATACTTCCAAGTTTTTTTATCGTGCAAAGTCGATGTCGTGTTGGGAAGTTTTGATGGTAAAGTCACACATTGTGCACATTTGTAAAAAACTCATCGAATTATGATTGATTGATTGTCTGTGATAAGCTGCGTTGCTACTCCTGAGGACTAAAAGGATCGCCTCGTGTATAAGTATAGCCGGCACCGGCAACCACTCCTCTCGGAAACCGAAACTCAAAAATTGTTTTCGCGAGGATTGTAAGCGTAGCTATTACTGCTACGCTTACAATCTAGGTACTATTCGTATGACACGAAATCTGCCACGTGGAAAAGTTAGGTAAGATTGTCAAGTAGGCTTAAGCTTTATTACTCGTATGAGAAGTTACAAAAATAACTAAGGTTGTACTACTAGTAGGCAGCGTAACGTCACAAAGTTCGATATAATATGAATTAATTTATTAATTAAGTTGTCAACATACTATTGGCACAATCGTTTGTTAATATTTTAATTGCCCATTACAAATCAAGGCGACATTCCAAATACAGCTCGATTACTCATTCCATTCCAGTCTTTTATCATTGTCCCAAAGAGAACAGCACGAGCATATCCACCGCGTAAACGACCTCAAAACGGCATTCGACCTAGTCGAGTCGTAATCCAACATAACAAGTCGAATTTCAAACGCGAAAGTTTACGTTTCGTTACCCGGCGCCTTTCACAATTATATACAATGCACTTTATATCTTCCTAATAAAATTCAAAATAACTAAGCAAAGCCAGGGACACGTGCGACTGCGAGGTATTAATGGAGTCGGTTTCGAGCAACAAAGCACTTAAGCGCTTTAGAAATGCAGACGGTTTATACCAGTTTTAGACGTGGTGTTTTGCCGAAGCGCTGTAACGCTGTCAGGTTATTTCCACCGCGCGATGACTCAAGCCTCGGTAAACAGTATGCGGGGCGATGAGTCACCGTTTTACACATTCGCGTATAGTGTTTGAGCAGTGTTGTCAGTCTACAGTTGGACTCGTCAAGTGGGCAACCGAACCGTTTTAGGCGTTTATATCGCAGATTTACTGCAAAACGCCTAGACTTAGCCAGGAACTGACGAGATAAGCAACTCTTACAAACATTTTAGTGTGTGTTGAACTGCAACAGGAACAAGTTAGCGTGAAAGTGTAGTGGTAGTTCTAGTTTTACGGTATATATGTGTGCGTGTCACTAGTGAAACGGTCGATAAAGTTGATGATCGTCTTATGCTATTTGTGAATTCCTTACATACTTATATTAGTGATTCTAACAATGCCTTCTAACAAGAAGTTGATATCCAAAATGAAACAGATTGCCCAATGGATTTTGGTTGTACATGTGGTGAGTCCCCATTCCTTGCTATGAATTCCTTTAGATTAGAACTAAAACCTCTTCAAATAAATAAACTTGTTTGATTTGCTATTGGATGTTAAGAACAATAGTTTGATATTTATTGAATGTTTTGTTTACCAATCCCATTGTATTTGTACGACCCAATGGAATGCTTTGCGTAATCCCACGATTCGAACTTTCCCATTATTAAGTACCTATGTTGTAAATAGTACCTGCCTTGTGAAGGTCTCAGCTATGCAATAATTTATGCTTCGTTTTAAGATACTAAAGCCCTACTAATAATTTTGTCAATTCTGTGTTGATTGATTAAACTCTGCCGTGTAATATATTATTTGTTGTAGATTAACTATTATTAATTTACGATCTTTACACGAGTTGTACTTTGTTCGAGTATTTTACTAAAACTACCTATTGCAGTAATATAAGATTAAACACATGTATCTAAAGATGTATATGTATCGTTCTTCAGAATAATGTTCTTTCTAAGGAGCTACAAAAAGGGTCAACTTCCAGAATTTGTAAAAGACTTGGCAGATATTGCAAAATACTAATTTCCTCTTACTATTACTCTAGGCACCTCATACTACTCAAGAGCCTACTCAAGAGCCCTGAGAGAATAAACCTTATGATCAAAAAAAAGTAGTATTACCTAAAATCTATCACTAGTATTTCATTCAATTCGTCATAATTATGGTCTCTGTTATCTTATCGCGCCTAAAGAAATCATAATTGGTCAACGAAACACTTAATTTGTGAGAATTGGTATCGGTGACGTGTACTACAAAATTCATATCTGTAAGCACCGAATAAAAACAATAAAACGTTGAATGGAACGCAATAAACAAACCCAAAGTAAAGTTAAATCGAAACAGTAGTAGATATTGATTAGAATGCGCATTCTGATCCCTCGGGTTGACTTAACTCAGTTACGAGTTCAAAGAGGAAAGTTTGTTTCGATACACAGGAGCAATCTTTGATTCGAAAAACTCCAGCAAACGTAAATGTTACAGATTTTGTAGGAATAGACTTTAAAAACAATAACCGTTTTCTGTACCTAAAAGTTGCCTTCGGGTCTGGCCTATATCCTTAGCTTTGTTATTAGTTTACGTTTTACAACCTATTATTATAACAATTATATTATTTTGATAGCAGGGATGTTTGAACAATGACAATAAAGTACTCAGTATTAGTGTGCTTTAGATAAGTAGTCTCACCTAAATGGAAGACGTATTTATTAAAGAGGGTTTCTAAATTGTCGTCTTTGTCTACTAAAAGTTTTAATTTAGTAAACTATATGTCCGATTTGTTTTTTACTTTTTAATATGTAGGATGAAATCATTGCAACATGTAACAAAACGAGTCTTGAGGAGGATAAAAAATAAACCCAAAGCGAAGTATGAAGGAAATGGGACAAAAGATGTCGCACTGGCGAACTTAACGACAGATGTTCGATACGTGCCAAACAAGTTTCCGAAATCTGTTTCCTTGCTTGAGTTCTTGTCACCTGCAGTAATTTAGCACAAACAGATCCGACTTGCCGATTTTCGATGAACGATTGCGACTTTGGTGAACTACTTGTATTAAAACTACAAGTACATATTATTATTATCGGCAGAAGGAGATATTCATCTCTAAGTATTCTAGATAAAGAACTAAAAAAGGTGGATCTTATATGGATATCCGGATTACTGAATGATGAAAATAACATGACACTAAGAATTTTGATCCGTAAAGTCAAGTTTTAGTTTGACTAATTCAGTTTTATATTAAAAATTACTAAAAAAACTAATTCATTTTTACATTTTTAATGATAAAACAATTTGAAGGGCAATTGGATTCTTGAGAAAGTGTCGAAAATTCTTCCATAATTGCTCCCTTCATTGAAACATTTGTGAGGGTCTACTTGAGGAGCCCCCGGCCCTTTGGGCTCGGACTGGCAACTTAGTAATTAAGCTTATTTCCTTCCTCCGCTTGTTTTGTCGTTTGCAACAATTGTGTATCTAATTTAGTCAAGTGAGTTTAACGCTTTAAGCAAGCTCTTATGTAGGCATTTCCTCATTAAAATCTTTCTTAATAAGGACAATATTCATTCCAAAACCAAATTTTGTCATAAAATTGAAAACGCTCACATACAATTCAATAAATCGTATCGCAAATTGAAAGAACGATCTGTATTGCATATCAAAGAGAAAATAAAAAAAATAATCTGTTTAATTCGGTAGCACGGGACCTGTTTGCGGTCTCTGGTTTGCAGAACGTGACCAGACAGAGGTTGGCGGTGTAGGAATGACCGTGCCAATGTCTACTCGACGCAGTTCAGTTTTAACGAGGCTTACTGCTTTTTCTAGATTTCTCACTGAAATATTCCCGTGTCAATTGTATGCTTTCGTTGGTTTCTTGTTTTTTTCTTATTCTTCTTTGTTGTCTTGTTTGACATGTTGATGGGAATTTATCGACAATGTTTTTATTTACAAGTATCTTGTGGAAAATTTTGCATATTATGAGTATTTTCAAAATTAGTTATTTTTGTTTTGAATTAATACAGTCAAGTCATTCGGGAAATTTAAACTGTTATTTTTCCAACAAGTGGGAAAGGTATTAGACACATTCTAGGAGTGCGTTGTTAAGATAACGATGTAGTTTGGCGTCATAGTTACTATCGTAAACAAAGTCCGCGGCAGACGCTAATGATTCACTCGGATCTCGAATACATCCTAATTTTTCCGTACATCTTTTGTTATTATAGCAACATTAATGCGTGAAATATCTTCATGGATTGTTTAATATTCATAGTTAGCGACTACTTCCAAATTAAATTTGCACAACATCTTTGTCTACCAATGTTGACTTTGGAAGTAAACATAAAATCTGTCAGTGACTTGTGGAATTTTTTCAATACCAAATTGACCTACGAAACTATCTTTTTGTGTATGTCACGCGACACTAAGCGTACTATTTTGGGCTGGGACGCCGAGAGGCGTGTCTCCGGTATTAATACATTAGGCCCGGCCGGTGAGTCATATGCCGTCTGAAAGCTGCGTCTTGTTCCACATCCTTCATACTCTTCGGATTACTCATTGCGGGCGAACCCGGAATTATCGAAAGCATACACTTTCTTTATATCGTGACATTGGCTTTAATTATTCTCGTTTACATTTATAGTTATCATTAAACACCTCTACATTTTTGCGCAAAAAGAACAAAGGATTTGTTCATATCTGTATTCTTATGTATATCTACATAAATCTTTAATTTATTTAGTTCATTCGCATAAAGATTCACTGTATTTATGGTATCAAAATCACTAAGGAGCTAATATTCTGTTGCATATAAAATATGCCAGATTTGGTCGTTTGGTTAATAACCTAATTATTTGAATTAGTCGATCTGACCATCTGTTTATTGCTTTAGTATTAGGTATCTATTTTTGTCTTTTTCGCAGGTGACATTTTTATAGTTTTAAGATAAGTCTATCGACCTTACAAAAAACCTTAAAAGCTAGCAACAGGTAGTGTTGTTGTCAAAAGATTGTCTAAAGATACTCAAAGATAACTTTTGTGATAACATGCAAATCGATATGCAATATCACCTTTAGCGTACTTATTCTGGTCTCTTAACACAATCATTCAACTTACTTTCATACAATGTAACTTTTTATTGTATTTTGTAAAATACTATGGTTTTATAAGTACGTATTTTGCCAGGTTATTTCTTTTTGTAGTTTTCTAACTGACTTGGCAGACGTCGCCCTGCCAATCCGTAAAAACTGAGGACATTAATCGAATTATAATATAGTCTATATTTTAAGTTGGAAAATGTTACATGTCTATGGGAAGTTTCATTAAAAACAATCCGGTAGTTTCGGAAATGAGCTCATACAAATATCATGATACGAGATTTTCATATATAAAAAATTATGTATTCAATTTTCATTGTTGTCAAGATGAATTTAAGATCAGGTGTCATTTTTACGCTTAAGTCATGGCCTTAACAATTTCATCCAAATGATGATTCAAATAATTAGCATAAGACGCCAGTGGAAACATGCGTAAACTCGATATAGGTATTCTGCCGCTTGATTGCTTATCCTCGATTAGATATGCGTTATCATGACTCATATTCGTTCTGTTCACATATGAAATGCAATTGTTGACCTCCGTTAGTTGTATTAGAAACACGTGTACATTACTTCCTTATTGGTGTAATATAATTAAAGAATATTCTCTATAAGTGCATAATTATTAAAGAGACTTGCTTTTAAGTCGACATAAAATGGCAATATATGGAAATTTCTCTCGTCATTCTATAATTTACTTAAAAACATTGGTCTGTACATTGGTCAGAACTTGAAAACATGTTAAAATGTTGTACCGATAAAAGCAAAACAATTAATTGTTTGAGCCCTCCAAATAGTTGGTTTCATGTTTCGTGATAAAAATAATTAATTACTCATACCGACTCGTACACCTGTTATTGCACACAGAGTAGCATAAAAAATAAATATCAATTTCGACACACTCGAATGCAACCGATAGCCTCTTTCTACGGAAACACGTTGTAATGTCAATAAAAATTGGGTCCTTGTGATCGTGTTTGACCGGCTTCCCTATTAAGGCAGGAAGTCGACTATTAGCAATACAAGTACACCATATCCGTATGAGTTGTGCAGGAAGTGAATTGTGAACTATTCCCCCATTAGGTTACGCTTGATGAATGGGTACAACATGTGTGCTTGAGTTGAATCCAATTTGATCCCCTCAAACTAACCCTTCCGATCCAATGGCCGCATTGATTTGAATTGGTAAATAAAATGATCTCCACCAGGCTACATTGGAGTGGAAAAGTGATTTTTACGATCGTTATGCATTTTTATGTAGCGCCAAGTTGCTATAGTTATGCATTGCAAGGGGATGATGCGAAGTACACCGATTAATTACACAGATTTTAGTGCGTATAACATAAGAAAATAACTTTCGCTTATGCATACATTGCATGAAGAAAAGAGCCATTCCCGATTGGTACTTTAATGAAATTGTCAATTTTACTGATATTTATCAATTTATTTTTTAAATTGAACTTTATTTTTGTATATTATAGGTCTATTTCCATATTATAGCGGTCGACTTCAAATTTGTTTCTTTTCTAAATTTTGACGAGGTCCTCGTTCAATTGAGATGAAAATAAATATAGAGTGAGTTTCCTGCGAGTTCTAATTAAGCGTTGAGGCAAAATATGCAAATGGCTGGCAGAAATCGCTGTAGACATCGCAAATCAAAACTGGGGTGGCGCGGCCGATGTTTAATTATGTAAATAAATTTTCATGCGTAGCAAGGAATCGTTAAACAATGCGCCAGATGAGGCTCCTCTCAATGGTAAAAGTTTGAATAAAGAACAGGCCTCCGGGCAGTTTCGTAGAACCGGTTCGCAATCCTTTATTTTCTTTTACGTCTCCCCTACAACGCTTAATGAGTACCTTGTATGTTTATTTTATTATGCTATAATTTATACTTATGTGCGCAACCGTCCTATTCACTTGTACAGTTAAACACTGCACTAAATACTTCTGTTTGGTATTTCGTATGTAGGTGTTTCGAGTTTGGTATCAGATTACACAAACGATTACGTAAAGTATCGTACGCTGAACTCTGCGTTTACGAAAACAACTCTCGAGGCTGAATGAATTTAAGTGTTAAATTCACCCTTAATGAGTGCGTTTCGTAAGGAACCCTCCATTGCCGGAGGCGCGGAAGTGAGATCCCATCACCGGATCTAATGACTCGACACATACATTATTTAGATATATATGTTTGCTGCTAAGCTGCGAACTGGTAATTGCACTCAAAGGATATATTTCTTTGTGACTTCAAACGGCTTCTTCGCCACACCAATTCTAGACGTACTTTTATAGCATCTTAATTAAGGCCTTAAGTTAGGTATAACTTCTTCGTTCGTTTTTCGTTTTTGCCTGTGGTTAATTTCAAATAAATAAAGTGTTTCTGTTACCATGCTCATCTGACTTTGTGCTTATATTGATAAAGGTTTATTAAAAAGAGCGCTAAATTTTACTCCGTATTATGATTTCTAGGCTATCATTTATTGCCAAATGAAACACATTCCGTGGGATTCACCATAAAATTTGTCTCACGACTAAATTTGGCTCGGCCTTTAAATGTTATCACCTCATCGTATCGTGAATGCAAGCACAATATCTCATAATATTCTTTATATCCGTCCTCATAAACACAAACGGGCCTGGTAATGATACCCGGTCGAGGGGAGAGACGCCTAACCGCCCGTTACGGTCCCTGGATATGTGACCGCTGCATTTTATTACCACTTTACTCTGCCACATAATCGACCTTCATGATGAAGGGCTTCTTTCCAACTAATAGTCACATGGCATCCGACGGCCCTCATCCCATTCTTCTATTGTAAAGTGTACCTAAATTCATAATTTCGCTCCTTCTTTTATTCGTCAGATTAGACCCCATTGAATACTTAACGTGGCGTTCAGTATACTTCAAATATACTACCTACAAAATTTATCACAAATTGTGTTCCTCAGTCTAGACTAATAACTAATTAGCAATCATTAAGTTTATAGTAATTGGCTCTAAAATAATTATTTTCTTGAATAAATTAATTAAATTTCGATTTTTTTGTTTCAGGTTGAATTCATAGAAGCATATTGCACACCCAGAGACACAGCGAGGCGTTCGCCGCAACGCAGCCGTCGTTCCCGCGAAACCCGTCGTTCGCCCGAGGCGTCCAGATGGCGATACGACTCTCGTCGTCACAACTACGACTTTGAGTCGTGCAAACGGCCGTACGAATACGAGTCGAACCGACGTTACTACGCCAGAGACTACGACGGTGATTCGGGACGACGAGCATTCGACCCAGAGTCGGCACGACGACGCGCAGACTACGAGTCGGCGAGACGCACGGACTTTGATTTGTCAGCGCCAGGCGGCTCCAGACGCAGTCCTGATAGTGCGCCAGAAGGCTCCGCGGAGTCTCCGCCAGAACCAGCGCCATCTGCTCCGCTAAAGCAAGACAGACAGCCCAGACACCGATCTCAACCATATTACGAATCTGGTAAGTCACTTTATAGATTGACAATTTGACGGGTTTGGATTTTTTTTCAGTAATCCAAACGTTCATTCTCGTATGTAATGATTACATTCCTCGTTTATCTGGACTCCGTTTATAAAACATCGTGAAGTTTTACGTAACGCAAGTAGCAATGAGAAGACATGAATTATTTATTGCACAATTATGTAAAATACAAAAAATACGTTGTGATTTGAGACCTTGACCGTATTGGAATATTTATTTATTTGTTTACATTTTTTTCTTGTGTGGATCACTACTTTTACTGCTTAACAATTAATTTTTGACATAGGGAAAGAAAAGTTTCACCCAAAATTATCCCATATTAAAATCATCCATGATAATAGGAATAATTGGTATCAATATTAAGCTAAGCTCTTTTTTATGTTTCGATGAAATCTGAGCACTCATGTCCGGTCGCATTATAAAAATGCGGATGTTGCATATGTGCATACAAGAACTTCATGCAATGCTAGAACTGCAAGGTTGATAAATGCCCTGTTTTTTGTCTAATAATTGTTATTAGTGAATTAATGTTTGGTAAAAATAAATAAACTCTTTTATTTGCTCCTTGATTGCGTATTTGTAACTTTAGTGACATGAACGTCATACGAACCAAAAATCAAGTTTAGCAAGATTCTAGAAAATTCTAGAAAAATCATTGGTTCAACAGTAGATATCGTTTAACACAGGAACAAAACAAAAATATGTGCAATAACAAAAATATGTGGGTTCTTTGAATGTTGTATATAAAAACATTTTTTCTAAATAGTATTTATAACATATGTATAGTTGACAATAGTTTATTTTAGAATGCTGCTAACTAATTCCACACTTCCGCTTATATAAGACCATTCGTCGACACAAAGAGCCTTTTCTTCTAACAACAATCGCGGTGAAGCCTTGTTAGCTATTGTTCTTGCTGCATCTAGAACAAACGTGTATCTGGTCCTGTCCGTACACCTATAAAAACACCTTGGCATACTTTGGAATCTATAGGATCCGATGCTGATGTATTTTTTGGTTAGTATTCTTATGTCTTCCTGGTGTCTGGTTCTTATGTCGACGTATTCTTCATCAATGTTTGTTATTTTCTCTCTTTGTGCCATTTTCAAATCAAATTTGCAGATTATATTTCATTTGGCTAGTTCAAATCAGTCGTTGCATTAGTTGCATCACACATGCATTAGTACTACATAAAACATCTTCAATCTTCCTATTCAAGGATAGTATTGGAATTTCCTATACGTGTTCCAATTGAGCGAAGCTGCTAGCATTGATGAAAGCCTTGAAAGGAATGTGGGCAATCGGCTATAACTCGAAGGCTATATTCACCTGTAAATTGAAGATTCGCATTGAAAACTACTAGTCGATAGATTTTCAATAAGACTTCCAACAGAGATCAAAGATTGAAGTTTGTGTTATCAACTGTAATATATTTTCACTTTGTATGTTTCAAATGGCAAATGGTAGCATACAGAAACATGTCTTGCAAGTGAAATTCCCGTTCTGCTTCTTCTAAGATTAATAAAGTGTATAGACAAACGGACTTACTTAAGTATAGTGCATATATAGAAGTCGATTTCTAATTGTTTAAACTTATATATTTCAATCGGTGAAATACTATCTCCGTAAACCAAAGTTGGTAAAATGTAATGTTCGGCTATACTTAAACAAGATGAAGTATATTGATCTTCACGGAAAGCATTTGGATACATTTAAGATACAATAATTAGTTTAAATAGGCATTTTAGTATTCGGCATACTAATTATATAAACGTTCCTATTTTTGTAGACTTGGTCAGACTTGATCTTAATTGCAATTGTCGTCAGGAAACAATCGATCAACGAAATCAATTTGGGTGTGACATCTGCAATTTATGCCCATTTAATACGTCAGAAGTGGAACTATTAAGGATTATAGGCCTGAGCTAATAAAAGCCGCACTACCATGGAGCACAATGGGAAGTTTTAATCAGGCCTTTTTCCGTTCGTTCGCGTCTAGACTGGGAAAATGTCCCGCTATACTCGTACAGAGGCTTAATTGCAAAACGCTTTCAACTATGATTTTTTCCTCTCACATTAATTCCACGAATGGATTGCAATAACTACGAGCAACTCTTGCATGTAACGTACGAATAATGGATTCAAATTGCACACGTATGTGCATCATATTGTTTATTGTTTTAATACAAATAGACGTTTTACGTGATGCGTATTTTTTATGAGATGAGAAAACCCGTTATTGTTTACCTGATCCAGGTAACCATGAACATACTCGAGTAAAACTGCAGTTCTCATTAATTAATCCTGCATTAAATTCTGACAGATCATGTGTTACGATGATGAGTAGATCATGATCATTAGTTATACATTTATTATAGCGATAACTTAGTTGTAACTGTTACGCAACTGATCACTTGATTACGTAAAAGATTTTTCTAAGAAGTTAATAGGGGACTCACGGGTTTATAATACTAAAAAAAATTTCGTTAATGAGTGTTCCTTTAGTTCATTTGATATCATTTCTTAACTACTGTGGCATGAAGATCTTTTAAACACCTTCCTTTAATAGTCTGGGAGTCGTACTAGTTGTAAACATGAGAAATATTGAATTAGAGGTTGCTAAGTGTGATAGATTCAAATTCATTCTGATGGGTATGAATCCCGCGTATTAGTTTATGTCTTTATAAAACTTAAATTAATTTTTAAACTTATATTTGTATGTCCTAGATCATAAAATGAATCGTCTACATATATTATTATAATCCACCTAGGATTACCACCTAGTAGGTCGTAGAGCTATTACCTGACCTAGTACCAGAGAAATCTAGCTGCAGTCGCTGTTTCTCGTAAACTTTGTCCGTCTATTATGGTTGTCCAAACTACCAATATTATCACATCCACGGTGAACACCTTAAATCCTTATAAGTAGGAACGTATTTGTAGTGGACTTAGGAATAATCCTATTTTGGGTTGATTACAAATGTCCTCGTAAGGCAGTCGCTGCTTTCCATCAGATAAACTGCGGGCTTGTTATTTTCCTCTGTACTCTTAAAAATCCCTTGACGTAGCTATTCATGCGTAAGTGACCCTAAGTTATGTACTGTACTGTATGTAGTTATGTTGGCTAGGTACTTACGTCATGTCGCTGATAATGTTTACTAGCAAGGCGACCGAGCTTCGTTCGGATATTTTTAACATAAGCAGCGCCATCTATTGTTGAATAGCTTAACTTCTCGTTGGTCATTGCATGAAAACAAGGATAAAACAACGTTTTCTGAAAAATG
>DWNR01000971.1:0-16779 GCA_018250455.1 Polygonus leo
ACAGATTAAGTACCTCATAATGTGTGAAGAGAACTTTAGCAAGTGTTTCCCGGAACAGGGTGGGTGTGAGCAGAGACTCAACCACCACCACCTTGCGCTCCTTTGGGTTCACCAACACATGTCTGGAAGAAAATAATAACAAATAATCTTGTGTATCTTATATATTACTTTTAAGGGCTAAATTAATGATAATAGTGCACCTGTAATTTGTTTCAACTAGACTAAATTTATTGAAAACTAAATATTTTGTCATAACTTTATCACCAATATGATTTATCTTATAAGTACACATTCATGCACCTTATTATTATCATTACATACTACCAACATTTATGTGCAAACTTATTTCTACTAAAACCCTTAGAATTATAATAAAAGTGTATGGACCCTGTAAGTACGAGTTGCTGAGTAAGCAAGTTTGTATGCAAGTGTGATGTATGTGAGGAGTCGAGTTAGTTACTGCACACTAAACACCTGAAATATGTATATAAAAAATGAACACTAGCTTGGATTTTAAATTCATATGACAGTGGCATGACCTCTGATGCAGGAATAGAATAGAGTCAGACTAATAGTAGCACATCCTATAATTGTATAATGTAGATGTTTTTTAGGTACAAATACTCTAAGTATGTTTTACCTAAAATACAGCAAATGCAGCATGTGAACCAAATTGTCATACAGCTCCTCCGGAGTCTTGTAATCATGCACCCTCTTGAATCTCCTCTCTGTGGTGCACCAGTACTCTGACCTGATGATACATCTTGGAGCTGCCTCCCCGGTGAATCCAAACCTAGTTGTTTAATAATCACTCTTTAATACAGGTAAGTTGCTTCTGCTCCAGTAGTTATCACAATCAGTTCATCAAGTTAACAGTTTATTTATAGTACAGAAGTGGCAAATAGACATATAGTCTACTTGATGATGACAATTAATTGAGACACTACATTTACATCTGTGATAAACTTATAAAAAAATCTTTTGTTAGGTATATTTGAAGCTATGTTCAAATGCAGGGGCCTACCCGAGGCATCAGATCTTTTGTATGAGAGTGATACAAATTGTATACATGATTCATACATATTGCATTGAGAGTCAAAATTCAAATCTACAGATTTAGTTTCAATGAAGTTAATGTTTCGATTAATTTATTAAAAAATAGAAATACGAGGTAATTTGTTAAGGATATTATTTCAGTTTGTAATATCAGCGTACGTTTCAAACATAATTAAATTTTTTTAAGCACTAGTCCTTCACTTACTTGGTATAATCGGTGCCCAGATCCAAAACCACCGCCTGTTTCTCTTGTATCAGGGCTATGCCCTCGTACAGCGCCATTACTGTGTAAGTATTGTATATTACTTGTATTCAAAGTTGTACATTAACATTGCCATTAAATACCTATTTACTTTGAAATAGTTATATATTTACCTAATTGAATTAGAAAATTGTTCCAAATCAACTTCAGTTTGTCGATGTGATGTCATGAAAAAATGACATTGACATTGTCTGTCATATTGTCTCTATGGTATTTTTAAAATTTGTTTCACGTCTTTGGATTCTTTTCTTTTAACCTAATTTTATTATCGTTTCTCTTTTATTTTTAACCGGCTTCAAAGAAAGAAAGAAAGTGCTTCTCAATTAATTATTTTTTATTTTCATTCTATTTTCTTTTTATTGTCTTTCAATTTAATTTAATTATTTTCATAATTACAAAATTATTATTCCATGCATGTTAAGACGCACAGGCATAATATTTTTTATCAAATAAACTTATAACTTGTTATAAAAATATTCGAAGAAATAGGTAAAAACTATAATAGCATTTTTTTTCGATATCCGAATTAATGTACAATTTTATTTATCTACTAAGTCACATTTTTAATTATCGAATAAAAGTAGCAAACGAATCACTACGATGGGCATTTGGACATGCGACGGAGACTACTTACCATCAGGTAGCCCGTCTGCCTTATCGCTAGGTATAGATATATATACCAGAGGTTGATCACAAACCTGTTGCTATCCCTGTGGTTTAAAATTTCCATCATATGTTTGAATTGCCAGCTAACATGTTTTCCAAAACCGAACCGATGTAGAATTGTTTCACGAAGGCTTATGACTATAGCGGTGGTACTTCCTCAGTCGTACGACACTAGTAAGTAAAACATCGGTTTTACTTGTAAATTTTACTTGTCAAATCGCATTTGCTTTCTTCCTTTTACCGTGTTAAATTCTTTTTAAATCCGTGTTATTTTTTTTTACTATACATTACATTTTAAAATTCGCTAAATTGGTCTATTTTTATTATTTCGACTGAAGAATATAAAATTAAAATATTGTAAAGAGTTTAATTACAATCTATATTGGAAAAAGAAATACTACTTCAATTAAAAAAAAAGGGTAACGTCATTACAGTCAAAGGAAAACATGTAAATAATTTGGAAAAAATATTTTTTATTAATATTATACGTTTTGGTATTATTTCTGTATATAATATTTTTGTATTTGTAATTAGTCAAAGTACCTATTAAAAGAGCTATGTAAGAATTGAAATTTAATGACTTACTACATATTATTAAGCATAAGTCACTATAAATCTGAATTTTGCTAAACAAATATATATTTTATAACAAAGTACTTACGTAAACCTAATAAAACTGGTTATATTTGTTTTAGATTGTAACTTCTACAGCTTACTTTGGCTTGAACACTGGCATCAACCACCAACATTGAAATATGCGACTATCTCGCAAAACACTACAAATACCAAGATCTGCCGTGATTGCGACCAAAGTGGTTTCCAAGTTCAATCATTTGGAGGGTGTAAACAAGATTCCCCCAGAAGCGTTTTCTCCCCGTGTATGTGCGACGAGTGTGTTGTCTCCGTCTCAAAGCCCACAAGCGAACGTAGCGCCATCTAGGCGACGATGTTTTGTGGGTTGTGTTGTTAAAATGTTAGACTCTTTCCTCATCCATTACTTATAGTGTCATGATAATAAATATTGTATAACGTATTCTTTCATTTCAAAGTTATCTTGTAGTTGGTATATTGGTATTAGACAATGTGTTCAGGTCATAAGTCATTATAAAAAAGTCAAGTATAACGAAACCAAGTGGTAAAATTTATGTAGCTACAATATTAGGCAATTCATAACCTTCCGTAAAGCAATTCTTGTGTTTCGTGTTTGGGTAAGCGTGATTGTTTACTATACTGACTCACTAGGCGAACATCTTTGTTCTCAGGGGTAGCAACGTATCTATGTTCAACGACTTGCTTACTACCTTTATAAAAGAAAAGGAAAGAGAAAAGAAACTTAGAATAAATTATTACATCAATGTTATTCTGATATCCTTCAAGTCAATGCTGGATTTGGCCCTAATATTATACTTTCTTTGGCCGATGCTGTGATTAGTGGTATAAAGACAATAAAATAAGACACAAAAATTAACTTACTAATCCTTTTATTTTACACAATTTCCGCTATAATACATATTTACAAACGTAAAAACGAATCGAAATGTCACATTATAAAAAAAAGCTTGAGCAGAGCGGCGCCGCCGCCTCCGGACTAACCTAGCTAGTGGCTACCCTACGCTGGAGGCCCGCGGCCCACTCCCCACTTAAGTGCACACAAAGCACATTTACACACGACTCACTCCTAGACAACAAAACGATAGATGCTCGAGGGTAGCTTTAGAAAACAGAGCGCGAGAGCGTAAGATGAGTCCTCCGACTTCCATATAAATAAATAAATTCTTGTAACTATAATAGGATTCACATTGTACTAAGTTTGTATTTCAAAAAATAATTGCTATTTCAGCACATTTATCTTCCTCTCTACTCTATATCCACCTATCGTTTTATTCGCATTATAAAAAAGTATGCAAAATAATTATCGATTTCATCATTCTTTCGATCAAATTTAATTACGCATTTTATTTTCTCTTCGTTATAAGTTAATTGCACGTAAATAAATTTGAGAAAGAGCTTTTGAAGCACGACATGCATGTCGCAATGAATGTTTTCGTTATCACAAAGCACTAAGCACTGAGTACTACATATACCTATACTTATAAATAAAAACTGCTCACTGAAATATAACCGGTTTAGTATTGCGACGTGCAAGTTTCGAATAACAAGTGCTTCACGTTTAATATGAGAGCACTAAAACTTAAGAATTTTTGGTCGACCCTGGCGGGGTCCTTCAAAAGGTTTCGTGTTCAGTCAAGTAATGGAGTGTTGGCCGCGTCTCCTGCGGCCGGGGCGGGCTCGGGCCGCGGCTCGGTCGACTGCGCCGGGGAAGGAACCAACAACAGACTTTAGGAACCGAGTGGACGCGAGCCGGCCCGGGGCCCGCGCCGGTCGCAGCCCCCGATATTGTTCTAAACGCGAGCGCATTAAATGATGGAGGTGATTAGTCGCGCCTTGAAATTAACTATCCTCTCGGAGGTCTGCGCGATGCGGAGGATGAGGTCCTGGATAAGGTTGGCGATGCCTCGGTTGGCGATGATGAAGAGTCGCGTGATGGGGCCGGGAACTCCCTCGGTCAGGTTGTCGCCCTTCGCGGCGCCGGCATCGTCGCCTTCCGCAGCGGCGCCAGCGTCGCCGGAGGAGCCGGTCGAAGATCCAGCTACCAGCTGGAAAATATAATATAAAATGTCACTTACTTTCAATTAGTAATAGAATACCTGAATAGTTTTATCCAATAACGTATTATTAATTACTTTTAAAATATTACATGACAAATATAAATATTCATTAGGTAAAGTTATTAAATTTAGATATTTACATTAAGTATTAAATTAACAAAAAAAGTAAAGATTTTATCTACTTTTTTGGTAGTACTTACCGTTCATTGGCAACAGTGATGGCATAAATGGCGTTGGTTTAGTAAGAAAAATGTAGATGAGCGACTACAGTGCGAAGAGTAGAGTATAAGCGTCTATGTGACATGTATAGGTTAGAAGAACAAGCGATGGATAGAAAAGATTAGAAGTAGAAGCAGAAATAGGCGCGAAATACGACAAATATGTACGTTGTTTATGTATAATGTTAGAAAGTCTAGACATGTAACTACGACAATACGACTAAGTTACACAAAACAGCTTGTTTCAGCGACGCGGCGGCTGCAGCACCTGCGACATCTACGAGCCTAAATACTAGCGCTACGTGTATGTACTTGTGGGTCGTTGGGGTCCAGGGTGGCGGTGTGGGACGCAGTGAGCCCCACATTCAGCGAGTCGGTCCCCGCGAACAGCCGGAACGCGGAGCCCGCCGCGCGAGCCATCGCCTCCGCAGGACGCTGCAACATCACTACCTCACTCGCAACACACTTTGCACACCTCCTCCTCCTTCTGTATTACGTATTCCTCTGGCTCCTCTTCCATTTTAAATCTCAACTGGACATTAACTTGACTAGATCGAAGAGTGTTAGACTTGATCCGTGAGTACTAACCATTTTAAGACTGATCCGTTTTGATAGTGATTTCATTACATATGGTGAGTTAAGAGATATGGTAAAGTAATAAGTTTGGAAATGAAAGAATGAATGAATAGAAAATGAAAGAAGATTTGTCATTTTATGATAGAAATGAAACACGTGAAAGAAGAATGAGCAACGAATTAGTTTGAGTGTAATATACGCACCCTGACGATGTCGAATAAGAAGTTACCGGATCCGCCGCCAGAGGATCCGCCTGAACCTCCAAAGCCCAGGAATCTGGAAGTTATTTAGTATTTACTTCGTCAGTAGCTCTTGGTAATGCAAATAATAGAATTAACACAAAAGATTCGATACAATATTGTTCGTGGCTTTATGAAATCGTATCGTGCGAACTGAACAGCTGCACAAAAAGAAATGCCGCTCTCGCTCTCGACTTATTGTTCGCAATGTCGCAAATGCCATATTGTCGATTATGTGCGCATGAGATTGGAAATAAGTACGAGTAGACTATTCAGAGTAGAATTTCAATTTTCTTATTAAAGTAATAATGCCGAATATCAGATAAGGGTTTGTTATTAAAAATCTTTTGTAATATTATTGTAGGCATGGGCATTGAATCATGCAGTCAATTAAATTTGTAAAGGTGGACCGTGTGCTCTAAATCTGAAAAGGGAAACAAAGATGCTTATATTGCTTATGAAATATATAAATCATGGTCACGTTTCATGTACTAGGAATAAATTGAGGGAGTGTTTACCTCTTGTTTCTGTTCTCCTCGCTGTCGTCAGCGTCGTCGAGAGAGATCTCGTCGATGGAGGCGGAGTTGGTCTGCGCGGCGGCCTGCTGGTCGTCGCTGGGCGCCGCCTGACCGTCTCCAAAAGCTACTCGGACTTCGGCCTGTTGGGACTCCGCTCCAGAGAGAAGTTGGTTCTCTTCGGCGATCGCGTTCTGAAAGAAGGACAAACAAGTTAGCGTCGAGGTACGGCAGGAGTGGAATGAAAATGAGATGGTCGGTGGGGATGCGATGGAGTGATTCGAGACGATGACGTGACGATGGCGATGAAGACGCGCGGTCTGCGCGCGTCCGCTCTGCCGCTCTCTGGCAGGCTGGTGTGCGCGAGGTGCGAGGACGCTCATACCGGCTGGAAGTAGAGCGCGCGGCGGCGGCGCGAGGACTCGGTGCTGCTCGCCTCCGTGGTGCTCGTCGTGGGCTCGCTCTCGTCCTCGTCGTCATCCTCGTCGTCGTCGTCGTCCGCCAACTCCACCGTACCTCCACCGACGTTCTTTCCTTGGTTCCGGTTCCCTAAGAAGGCGCGGAGGAACAGCGGACCGAACGTCTTCAGAACCTGGCTGGTGATCTCCTGTACTTTTTGTTCGATTATCTAGAACACACACCGCCCGTGGGTACCGTAATGGCCATCTTAAAATATTATGACGTTTACACATCCTGCAAGAGAATTTATCTACAATCAATCAGCTAGGTGTTTTAGGGCGGTACTCAGGGATTTGGTAATAATTTGATGTTGCTTTAAATTGTTATTGTAAGCAAGATTACTTGGCTCACAAAATAAATAAATATTCAGTTTTAGTGGGAACGAGTACTATAACAAATTATACTTTGCATGCATTTAGGAGTATACACAACAAAGGTAATAAAACTCAATTAAATACGATGTAATTTTTACATTAAAGTTTGGTATAATTGGCATCCTGTCTACAGATACTAAAATGTTACAAATTACAATTAATGAGGTAGGTATTGTTACGAGAAATTTATTAAAAAGGTCTACAAATGTTAGAGAGTAGATTAATTGCATTCATATGTGAGCATAATTTTGTGATTGTTATTCTTAGAAGATGTTATTCTTAGAAGTAGAAGTTTATGTAAAAGCATTAATAAATAAAATGCAAGTACTTTAAGTATCGATTCGTTACAAAATACAATCGGTCAATGGATCGATACTAGGGTCAAACGAAGCTGAAGGTAATCAGAAGAAGGGTTACAATTAATTAATGTTTTTTGCCTCATGGTTTAGCAAGACCCTAAGCTGTTAGTGTCATTCTCGTTAGTTGATCTGTGAACTTAAAATGTGAATAAAGACAAACAAAGAGTGGTACACTAAGTAAGAACGTTAAAAACATTATTAGGCATACATATATTTACATATCACCATGAGAGGAAAAATATTCCTGATTGAAGGAAGGTTTCCTGTTGATGTTATGCTTGGAGTTTAATGTACCTGAGTGAGTGTGGGGAACAGCTGGCGCAGGATCCCGATGGTGCGCTTGTTGCGTTCGCTGAGCTCGGAGCCGGGCGCGCCCAGGTTCAGCGTGGCGAGCGTCTCCTGCAATATCAAACACTTTGGCTGTAGGAATCTATATCTATACTAATAATATAAAAATCAATGTAAGTTTGTTTATTGATAATGAATTTTGGTACACAAATGGAGTGAAACTAAGGAAAGGACATAGGATTGTTTGAATCGCCAAAAATAGGCTGAAAGGGGTTGAAATAAGGGATGAAAGGGTGTATGAAGTTTTGTCATCGTCAAAGATAAAAACATGAAACTTTGTATTAAGGCATTAGAAAGAAAGTAAATAAATATGTGTACTAGAGTTTTTGACATTTCGACTCGTGACGATGCAAAAAATATGATTTCCCGTAGCAAAGTATTCTGGGATTGCGCCCAATAACCGAAGGACCGCGGGCGAAGCCGCGGGGAAAATTATGAGTGTTGTTACGATAATAGGCAAAGTGGCATTTTTGCTAATAGTTATCTGTAATTAAACTGTACTCCTATTTTAGGTCGAATACGTTGCTACCGCTGAGGACTGAGATGTCGACAGCTTTACTTCTCCAATAGAAACAATAGTTGTTTCCCGGATGACGAGGTTGGTGATGAATAATAACTTATATTATCCATATAATAATGTATTATGACGGGGATATTAGTGAAACAATGAATTGGGACACAATAAATGCAAGGAATCCAATTTTCAAAATAGACACCAGACAAAGAAATGAGTGTCATTTGTTGAAATCTTGATTCCTATTATGAAACCAAACAATTAGCGTCTAATTATTTTATGAGGAGGCGCAGTTAGGGACACGCGATACAATGATTTGCCACTGGACGCAACCGCCTGTGACGGCGCTGCTCGCAATTTGCCTTCGTGGCGAAATTCCGAGACCTTGCAATTTTGTTGCCAAAATTATTCGCGTGAAGTCTTCTTCGTGAGCTCGATAGGATTTCGTCTTTTTATGGCCGTAAAAAGTGTGGTAAGATTATCCATCCGCTTCCCAAGACTTATTTTGATTTCACATCTCTTCTGCAACATGGTTTCGCAATCGACTGACGTGTTTCTTGTTTTGTTGATTTGACCCGTCTTAAAAACTACCTATTGTCTAATTTGTTTAAAACAATAAAGACAATGTAAGTGAGTGTTAATTTGCATAAAGCATGTACTAGTAGGCAGGTAGGTAGCATTGGTTTATTTGCCGGCACGCCTGCCTGAGCAACGAGGGCGGCCGTATTCTTGTGCTCGTTGGCTAACCAGCTCTGTGGAATTTCGTGTATGTGTAGTCCATAGCTATTTATATATACCCAAGAACAACACAAATTGTATTACCATATTTCGTACAGTAGACGTACTGTAAATAATTTTATATACTGACGTTTAATTTTAAATCTCGTTTTATAGAAAATAAAGTTTCATAACAATTCTAAAATTTACAGAGCGTCTATTCAGTTATTTGCAAAGAAATAGTCACGAT
The DNA here is from genome assembly GCA_018250455.1 of Polygonus leo. NCBI lineage: Eukaryota > Metazoa > Arthropoda > Insecta > Lepidoptera > Hesperiidae > Polygonus > Polygonus leo. Next base: position 9,223 of record DWNR01000971.1, read on the forward strand.
TCATCGTAGATGATTGTTCAAATTGAATAAAAAGTGAGGTAACACACTAATCAAAGGCAAATGCTCATTTCTATAGTACTTACATTGATTTTCGCTTAAAGGAGTTGCCTCACCGGAGAAGTGTTTAACGCTCGACAATTGTGTGAGAACTATGCGCATGAATTGCGTTTTACTTTTTTGTACTTTTTGTGACTTCTTTAAGTACAGCGATAGGCACATCGACATCGTTTGTATCGATGTAGTTTAATAAGTCTTGTTTAAGTCATCTTTTTAGTATATTAATTTACAACTTATCACTTGATTCATAGGTTTTGATCAGATATTAATATTGCAAGAATGTAAGTAAGGGAGTACTTAATCTAGGATAAGCCGGGCCACTGCATAATATTATGGCCGATGAAATATTTGAATCTTTTATGGCTAAGTTAGTCACGTAGTTTTAAAGATACATAAAATTATTGTTCACTACAATCTACAAGGTAGTATTAGTAAAATGTTTATTCAATGGAATCAGCAAGCGATCCTGTAGTCTATCAGATACTCGTATTAATCCTCGACGGTATAGGTACGTCGGTAGTTTTGAGGACTAAGTTGTGACCTCGTGTAAGCATTCAGCTTTTTACAACCTATTCCTTAGTGTAACAATACAAGTATAGCGGTGTTGTCTCTCTAATCAAATTACTAAGGGTTATATATTGTTTATAATAGTACCTGTGCACTGGCTGCGGGTGCAATGATTTCAATAATCTCTGGTCTGTTGTCATCTTCGGGGTCGGGCTGCGGCGCGGGCTCGGGCTGCGCGGCGGGCTCGGGCTGCGCGGCGGGCTCGGGCGCCGGCGCGGCGGTCGCCAGCGCGATTAACGCCACGTAGTATACTGCACTCCTCATGCTTCTGGTTATCTCCTACTGTCTTTCTTGTCTTCTTGTCTCTTTCTAACGTCACGTAACACCTGCAATGATTGAAGCTGTTAAAAAGGCAAAAAGATATAAGTGTATTCGACTAGTATAAGCATTTTGAACTCTACTTTATAGTGTACTTCGAAATTGAAAATATAGTCTGTTATGAGAGTATTACTTAAAAAGTTTCTTTATTTGTGGTTGTTCCGTTTTAAAACCAGTGGACTACAAAACTTATAACACTTCGAGAGTGCAGCAAATAAACTGCCTATATTTGCCGATAATTTAAATCACCCTTCAATTACATTTGATTCAAAAAATTCCTTAATAATTCCAACGTATAAAATATACTAGCACGCATTTCGTTTCGTTTAAACGTATGTGAATTAAAAGCAACGGATGTGCAGTTACAGTCATCGTAACTTTATTTCTTAGTAGTTAGATGCCATGTAAGAAAAAGGCTACAGGTCAAATGAATATATTTTCCTAATTGGAAATGTCGAAACGAGTGAGTTACAGGAGACGTGAAGCAGGACCTCTGACCTCCGACCACCAGCATGTGGCATTCAATGGTTATTCAACTCAGTTTATGCTGCTATGCCATGCTGTAATTTTGCAACTCGGCCGATTGCTTGTAATGTTTAATATTACATACGCATTCGTAACGAAAGTGCTCGCTTAAATAGTACTCGTAACTTGTAAGTATTACGTATAACACCCACCTTTTTCTTAATTTTGGTGTTTGAAAAAATAACAATAATAATATAATAAACTAACTTCATATATGTGTATTAGATTCCAAATAAGTAATTAAGTATTCAATAACAATGTACGTTTACAAACTACACTTTTGCAATTACCGAATGTTATGTCGTAATTTAGCCTCAATAAACGTTCTTATAGGTACTCTTATAGAGCTGTGATCCGCCTTGTATTGAATGTAATAATGCGAGATAGCATTTATATCTTAAACAGGTACATGAAATCTGTCAGTACTGTATCAGAAAGCATATTCATAGCCAGGATCGTAATTTATTTAAGATTTATTTAAATTTAAATAAATTGAGTGATTGGTTCTTTACTAATTGCTATTTCTGTGAAAATGTAAGTTAATCAGTCTCTCACTAGTAATATCAAAAATACTTGAACTGAAGATTGCTAATAATGAGACGTAGATGCCGATTTCCATAAGTATTGGTTGGAGGCACTGTATTTATTTTGGTAGATATTTCTGAATATGTAGTATAGCAACAGATTGTTAATGAAGTTTATTTTGTTTGTTTAAAAAAATAATCAATTAGATATCTGCCTAGCTTAGAATTGAATCCGGAACCTTCAACATCACAGACCGGTACGTAACCGATGTGGTCAAACCACTTAGTAAGTTTTAAGTTGGTTCAAAACAGTTCTGTAGACGAGTTTTCTCAGAAGTATAAGAATCGAGATCGAGTTTAATGTGAAAATAAGCCCAGAATGTTCACCTTCACATTTGTCGCAATTTTATTGTACAATTTTGTTATTTTGTAAATGTTACAAAGTTAAGGGCTCTTTAATCGTACACATATAGGCAGACCTTTGCAAAAGCCAAGGTTTATATCTTTTTATTTTACTTTTATAGACTGAAAGTCATATTTGCTTTAAACACACCTTATATAGTAGTGACGATGAGTGAGATTCCTTGTTCAGTCTAAGGCGAAGGCGATTTATTTTTAGCAGATATTCATGTCACATTGATCACTGAACATCATGAAAACGAATAATTAAAGTCCTACATGAATTGACGTCATGACTATAAGACCAGTTTGAAGCTGGTCGTTTTGCGAGTACGTTTTTTTTATGGAATGACGGTAGCAAATGAACATGTAGTCCACCTGAAGACCTGTACATACTATCAGGTGGACTGCATGCACGACTACTTGGTCACTGCCGCCCATGGACATCGGTAATCATTCCCAAGCACGAGCACCTAAGGTTGACCACAGATGCTTTGCTACACTTGAGGACTAAGATATTCACTTCGTTCATAAGTATAGCCGGCAACCTCGTCTCCCGAAACGCAAGAACTGCTTCACGGAGGATTATGAGGGTGGTACCTCCCCGGTCGAACTACAGGAGTTTTACCACCTCACTCTTCACATATCGTGACACTTATTTCCATTTACTATCAAGTAGGTTGTAAGTTTATTTATCACTGCTATTACATATAAAAAAGTATTGATTGAACACAAATGACATTTATAAAATAAAATAGCTGTAGCCTGCAATGCAGTTAATAATTCAAATAAGTATCTTAATGGCTCATTATTAAAACGTAAACAAAATAGTCGATTGTGAGCACATCGTAGATTTATTGCATAATGTAATTGCAGCATTTACCTACAAGTATTCTGTATTGCGAGCGTTATACCAGCGTTACGTGAACAACATTCGTTTGTTTGCGCTGTGTGTGTGTTTTGGGGCTATCTAATCGAGTGTATGAAGTAATAGTGTGTACTTCCGGCAATAAATTACAATAATAATATCAATAAAGCTGTAAACTGTAAGTGTGTTTCGCAACACCCCGCTCTGATTCCATTTTTGTGAGCTCCTCGCAGGGTCGCCAATTATTTCCGTTTCAACCAGACCTCAATGACTAATAATAGGTCTTACGCTCGACTACACACAAATGCATTTTTGATTAACTTTTACCACTTTGGCAGATTTTGAAATATTATTTCAATTATAGTAATAGGAAATAAGAGTCCTTTTACTATTGAATACGCTGTTCCGCAATTTACATAATAAAACTTGGTTGATTTACTGACCAAAATAAATTGAAGTAAGACATCATCTTTTACGGAGTTCCGGGTTTAAATTTTTTGCTCCTCTGATTTTTCGAAGTTTGAGCATATGCTTTTTGTTTTATTTTTAATTTTTTCATGTCTGGTTGTCAAAAAAGGGCAAGGATATTCAGTCCTGTCTTTTTTATTATTATATTTTAAATAATTGGCATTTAATCGTATCTGGTTGTCAAAATGCGGGGCAAGGGGAGAGTCGCTGTTTTAATTATTTTTTGAATAATTAAGTAACAATTACTTTTAACATTTCCTGATTTGCGTATTAGCGTACATTCTTAACATTGTTGCATGCATCTAGTTAGTTGGCATGAAGTAGAGCGCATGCATTACAACCTCGGCCGCACTTGCCAACCGACGCGGAAACGCCGGAAGCACTAAACCTACGAAACCTCAATAGCCTTATAATACAATTAAATACAAACTTAATATTTTTAATTATAACTAACTTAATTTAAAAATAGGTATAGATTATGCTTCTAGCTAGCTAGACAGGTATGTTGTACGTTTTGGATTCATATGAATAATAAAAAACAAGAAAAGTACAAATTCGTTTTTGTAAAACATATTCAAAAACAAGTGGTTTTTACACATGCATTTGATGAGAATTGATAAAAATACCAGCAATCCTTTCCGTCAACCGCATGTAGGTTAATAAAAACCGATGCAATGTTAAGTAATTATAGATTTAAAATTGCGAGAAGTGAGAGGTCTCTGGGTGTTTCCACTAACGTAACCAGAGCCGCCAGGGTTGCCAGTTCACACAGCCAAAACATTTACCTACAACAGTTTTTATCGTATAAAGGTAGCAAACGAGCAAGCAGTCCACCTGATGGTAAGTGGTCACTGCCACCTTAAATCGTACCTAAGTTTAATCACAGACGCGTTGCTACCCCTGGGGACTACGATGTTCGCCTCGTGCATAAGTATAGCTGGCAACCACGCTTCTCCAAACCGTAACACAAAAGTTGCTTCACTGTGGATTATGAGAGTGGCGGTGGTACCTCCCTGGTGGAACTAAACGAGTTCTACCACCTGGCATAATATATATGGCGAAAAGTATAGCAGATAATTACTTGTTACAATAAACGCAATAGTTATTGCGCCTATAACTATATCGTAGTAATTTCAAGCTCGAAGCAATTAGTAGTCATTTGTATTTTGTGCGTAAAGTAGTGGTTACCGGTTGCACTCATACATGGGCAGCAGTGACCACTTATGTTCAGGCGAACTGGAGTCTAGTTTGCAACTTCTATAAATAAAATATTATTGTGTCATATCATTGAGTGCATTCACTGGATAAAAAACTTGGATTGATTTCGACTTTACAATGGAATATATAGTACACATAAAATTATATTTTTAACATAATTAAAATAGTGAACATTGTGCACAATAAACTGTAAATATTAGTAACTAATGTTATTGCTATCAACCAGCGAATTTCAAAATCTGCCAATTACTCTTTCGCGAAAAATAAACAATTCATTGCCAAATGAAATTTCACGCTTGATTGGCAACATCCGGCCACTCCGTTGAAACAAAAGAGATAGTTGTGTACTATTTTGATTTGAATCGTAAAATTAATCAAAGATGTGACAAAGACATGGCAGAAAATTCAGTCTACAGGGACACGAAAAATCAGTACCATCGCTGAATTAATTTCTGTCGCGCAGTTATTTATAAGCAACTGGCATTCAGTCTACCTTAATTTAATTCAAAATGTTCTAACTGGTAGTGATCACTTAGCATGGTTGATTGCCGTTTATGCCAGTATGCCATTTCTCAACAATAAATAAGTTAAAATATAATCTATGACCTACTGAGAAAAAAAAATGTATAAAAACGATTAATTAGCATCGAAGTACTTTGAATTTTTGTAGGCACATTTTATTAAATCTCGAAAAGTGAGTCGCAATAAATTTTAAGTGATTTGTGAGGCCAACCACCCATGACCTCCAGTGGCCAACTGGTTTCCGACTGTGTCATATCTTGTAACGAATTAATTTCGACACCCTTCAGCATTATGCCAATTCTTTCTGTTCAATCACATCGTTTACATGCAAATCGGTACGTTGAAATATGGTATGAATAAAAGAATTCACATGTTGATATTTATATGGAACGTACGTAGAATAAAGAAGTACGTAGAATGTAGAAGGGCGTAAAATAAAATATATTTTTCAACTTTAATGTAAGTTTTCATCAGATATTCGCGACCATTACATTGTCACTGCAAAATGTATTTATGACAAAACAAAAGATATGTTTAACAATACTACACACTATAAACGACACAATTATAAACGACATTGCGTTCTTGCGTCCATCCACTTGTAACGCTTCATGTATATTAATCATCGGCCGATTTTAATTAAGTTATAGTACAATAAAGTAGAACAATGGCCCACCATTGTGTCATTATCACTAAGAACGCAGTCCATTTAACTAATACATGCCTGTCGACTTAAGTAATTATTGACAATTATTACAATTTTATTAGCTTCACACGCACGCCACCTCTTTTTTAAATATACCTGAATCAGGTACGTATTTAATGACAAATTGATGTACCCAAAGTATAAACATCCAATAAGGTATCAATACAAATAAATAAACTGTCCAAAAATGGTATGGCGTGAATTAGTATAATTATAGCTCGAACCAGGTTCTATAACCTGTCGAGAAGATCGTAAGATGTCGCAAGCTCTATGTTAGAGCAGAACGAAGGCTTTACTGACATCAAGGCTAACAGCTAAAAGACAACCTTAGCCGGCGTGTAACACAAACTAGAAAACTGGCAACAAACCTTCAGAAAAATTTAAATTTTGTTGATGACTATCAATTTTATCTAAAAACGCAGCAAAAAACAGAAACTGCCTATTTTTCCTGTATTTTTGGGTTCAAAGACTGGGAGAAGTTTTGCTATCTAACTGCTGCTCCAAGATTAGTAGAGATTCAAGATTGAATGCTATTCTATACACACATCGTTTCAAAAACGTGTAAAAACATATTCAGTGACCTAGCAAGAACCGAAAAATTCTTTTTGCGAAACCGAAACCGAAACCGAAAAATTTGTTGCAACTTGTTGTTCCGGTTTGAAAGGCAAACTGTATCTTTTAGTTACATTCTATAATTAGATAACTCGCATAAAAAGTAGCACTTTTATTTCTGTTTTTAGTTTTAGAGTCCATTAATCATGGCATTAGGTATTCAATTTTTATTCTTTCTTATTTTACCTGTTTAGTAAGCACCATTACAATTATTAAGATAATTGCAATGCTTGTAAGTAATAATGCTGAACTTATATATCGTTTTCAATTCTCACGGTTGTAAATCTTTGATCGCGCAATAAAATGTAATGGTATTAAAAGACAAGGTTGCTAAAATTTAATTATCGGAAACGAATTAACAGAAAGGAAATTTAAACTTTACCAGAAACTGTGTAACGATTTAGGAGTTTATATCATAGGGAAATTATTTTTTCTGTTTTTCAATTTAAAATGACATGGAGACATTGAGTTAAAGTGAATAAAATAATAAGAATAATAATATAAAATAACCGACTTAAATGCATGTTTTTTTTTAGGAATCACGCGTGGTCCAACGAGTATTCATGCATTATTTAGATTCATACTATTTGTCAAACAATCAAATCATGTAACAATACATGTATTTATATTTTAAATATGTAGTATATACTTCTTCTTCTTCGTCGTTTTCTTCATTGCTGAAGGTCGTGCCCGTTTTGGTAAGTCTCGGTGGATGTTCTAATGAGCTGCCTCCACGCCACCCTGTCTTCGGCTTGTCTGAGAGCAGCTGTTAC
>DWNR01000972.1:0-16777 GCA_018250455.1 Polygonus leo
ACCAAATTTCATTACAATTGGTTCAGTAGTTTTGGCATGAAACTGTAACAAACAAATTTACATTCACTTTTATAATATTAGTATAGAAGTATAGATATAGATCTATATACGTTCTTAATAGTATAAAGATAGCAAACGAACATGCAGTTCACCAGAAGATAACTGGTCACTGCCGCCCATGGACATTAGTAATCATCCCTGCGTAAGGTTGACCACAAATGCGTTGCTACCGTTGAGGACTAAGATGGTCGCCTCGTGCTTGGGTATATCCGGCAACCACGCCTCTCCAAACCAACAGGTGGACTGCATGCTCTTTTGCTACCTTTAAACCATCTAAAAAAAACATAATTTTCAGTTTTTCTTTACTAAATAGATATCGTTTTATTATGAGTTCACTGCGCATGGACAGGGAGATCTTAAATTGCAATCGGTTCAGACGTCAAAATGACACCAAGCGCGGATTTACGATCGGCCATTAGTCAAACAATATCTCGGCGCGTCATCCGAGCAGATCGGATAGCCGATAGGTGTCCCGACGGACTTATACAACATGAACTATCTTTCTAACCGAGCACTGCTTAGAGGAAGAAACGGTCTATAGAGTGAATATTGGTACTATAACTGTGTATATATTGTTCCAACATCCGCTCACGATATTCGTTTATACATACATCCTACATTGTACCCAGAAAAAATAGAATCTGGATAAATACTTATGCCTTACTCTGCCAAAAGACTTGCATATAACATCACTTCTGGGTATAATGAATCGAAAATAAAAATTGTACTGTATTCTTTTTTTTTCATTTTAATGTCCGTTTAATCTAGCCTACATAACATACCTGCTCTTACAGTTTTAAAAATTTCTATCCTGTTTTTAGGATACGGGCATATCTCAAATTTCTACTCCCATGAAAATCCGAATGCATCATTCAATATTATTCCTGGCTGGAAATAGAATCTAGAACCATTTGAGTGTACAGACCTCGGTACGGTGACCACTCCGAAACGCGGGTCGAAAAATATCTAATAAGCAACTGCTAACTCACGAAATCTTGTTTTTAGGTAAAACTCAAATGTCAATAGTGTCGTTGAGGTCACGTTTGCGACTAAGTTTTGTAAGCTGGGCATGGAAGTGGGTCAGACGGCTTACAAGACTTTTCACTAACAAAGTAACAATAGAAGATAAAAGTATAAGGCTGTAATAAAACTAACTAGGTCACCCTGTAGCGTAAAGTTATTATAAAATAATTAATAAATAATATAATATTGTACTTCAGTGTTTAAAAGGGAAATTTAAGATTATTTTGAATTTTCGAATCTTAAAAAAGATATTATTATTTTGTGTGTAATTACAATTAAAACAAAGCTTTTGTTCAATATTACTTTATTTCAAGATATTTTCTGTAGGTTTCGTTTTGGATATTTATAGCCATAAACAATAGCAGATTTCATTATATTCATCTCCTATTTGGACAAATTCCATTCACAAAGTGTGAATGGAATGAAATAATCACAAAAATCTGTTCGCAAAAGTCAATGAAGTTCCCATTACATACAAACAAAAACATCCAATAATTATTTTGAATTGTTAACCTTCTTCTTTATTTATACAAAGTGATGACTTCAGTTCACGGCGTAAAAAATCCATGTTCAATGCATATCTTTACAGAATATTTCGTAGATGAATAAATTAAATATAGGCCCTGTTAAAGAAAATATCTTTCACATAGCGATGCGACAAACTTAGGGCTGCAAAAGCGGCATTGACCACTTCCCTTGTCGACTGCACGCTCGTTTGCTACCTTTATATAATTAAAATTAAATAAAATAATGTTCTTGGCTTCAGCCACAGGCCTTTATACGATAAAAATAAATTAAATAAAATTCTTGTCGTTAGCTCTAGCCGTCTTAGGCCATTCTAGCTCCGGCGTCTTCATTTTACACAAGAACAAACAAGGATATACGGGCTATTATATTCTGTCATCTAAAACCAACCTCTCTTTTCGAGCAAGTCATATCCCGGCAATCTGCGATTAACTCTTGTGTGCGTTTCATCTTTAGAAATAATTGCTTTTGCTCTTAATTTTCCGTCACGTTTAATCTACAATATATGAAATGATCGATACCAGATATTTTACACATAAAAGAATATACACTTATGTCTGTAGATGTTACAGGTACTCTACCCTATACAAAGTATGTACTTTAGTAAGGGTTCCATAATGTGCATAATTTTAACACTATTCCATTGTTAGTTTATATGAGTAGTTTTTTTAACAGATGGCGTGGAACTAATATGGGAATGTTAGATTAATAGTTTTATTTAACATTGACTAGATGGCAATGTACATAATATAGCAGACTATATTTATAATAATAAGGAGTTTCGTAAATGACTTTTTTACTTTTATTGTTATATTGTAATTTACATACACATACTGTGAAAATGACAATTTCTCACCTATAACGACTCTCTATCTACCTAGAAAACGACCATAAATTTAACGTAGGTATTCTGTATTATTATGAACGGTGTATTACAATTCTAATTTGCTGCTTGACTCAACCAATTCAATTTACGGGTTCAGGGAATTCTGGTATAATTAATACAGTAATAAACTGCATAGTTTCGTCATACTGCTACTGGGGCATAGTATATATTTCATAGTACTTATATATAGCATAAAGCTGGTATTTGATTTCAGTAATTGACATTCATCTGCATCATCGTCATCACAACCCATAATTGTCCCACTATTGGGCTTAGGTCTCTTCTCACAATGAGAATGATTTAGGCCATAATACGTCGCGCTGGCCAAGTGTGAAGTGGTAGACTTCACACATCCTTGAGATATTTTTGCTATCTTTTAGGCGTGTAGGTTTTCTCGCGATTTTTTCCTTCACCGAAAAACAGGTAATAATTGACATTACTAGTGTGGACCTAGTGTGTCGAAGTGGCTATGGATTTATATAAAAACTCACGCACGTAAACACCCACACCCATAATGTTCTGCGTCAGATCGGTACAGAGTTACAATAAGTCACACGAGTCGATTAATCGGATTTATTAATCAACAATGGCGTTATCAATTAACCAAATACTTTAAAATAGTACTCGCAATTTGTTTAGTTGTTAGCAGTTAGATTGTTACATATCGGCTTTGTCTGCGGAGTCGGTCACTCGCTGTTTGAATGTAAATGAACAATTCGGCGACGTCCGAAAAAGTGGACCATTCGCACAGATTATTCTTGAATTGTAATGAGTCTGTGAGTTCCAATTTTGTCTTCTAAGAACTAAACGTGCCTGCAGTATATAAAAGTTATAATGTTTGCGACCGAACATGCTAACATATGATCGGCTGATGCTGCAAACGATGAAAATTGGTTTAAAAGTGGCTTTTTTGGCAAACGTTTGAGGCCGCTGTAGCTGTAGACATTCCTTCACTTCTAAACATTATATTTGGTTACTATTTCAAACTCACTCAACTCACATTAGTTAGCATTGCTGTAGAACATGATAATGCAGAGACATTAAAAGGAGACCTAACAATTTATTTCTCACCATTGTCGTAGAAGATGTCGTATCATCAGATGGATTATATGATGCGAGTTAGCCCTTTAAATGCCCACGTCTTTCATTAACTTGTATAATTTATTCAACTAGATCTGGGAATTTATCCCACATATACCGTACCAACACGATTAATTAAAAACGCACAAGGCCTAAAAGCTTGCCAATCAATAATGTAATCGAGTAGGCAATATAGAGCAGTCCCCGCAGAAGCTGCCAGCCGTTTGATTGACAGGCGTCCGCGACCGCTTAGATATGGACGCTATCTCCGAACCGGTCGCGCGCTGTTTGTATGTAAATGTGCACGTCGATGAACACACGCCGACGTTTTGCACTTGCAACCGATGCCCATCGAATCATTTATTATTACACGATTTGAGGGGCGGAACCTATAAAACAAACACACTTTCTACACTCATAAATATTACAGTACCGTGGTTGAAATAGACAAGAATAAGACGTACTCACAGATACCTACTAATTTAAATTTACCATTGAAATTGCTGGTCCAAAACGGAACCCAAGATCTTTTGCGTATTAAACCGAGACCACTGTGTTACGCGCATAGTCAGTTCGTACATTTCAAAATAGGTTTTATCACAATCTTTATAATCCTCAGTTAAGGAAATTTTATGTTTCGGTTAGTAAGGCGCGATATCTACGATGCACGCATCTTAGCCCTCCTAATATCTATGGTTCACATACGACTTTAATTCTAATCAGGGTTTGTTACAGATGTGTGCGAATTGGACCAAGGTGTGTTCTTAGTTTTATAAAAGAAACGCACGAACGTATCAGACAGAACAATGCTTACTTCAGTCCCTGGACATCTGCTTTTAATTCCAAATAGAACAGGCCCAAGTTGAAATTGATCACAGATACGTTGCTGCGGTGCTAAAACGGTGCAATTTAAAAGTGAATCGAGCGACAGCCCCTTGGGCCGGTGGTGAACACGAGTGGTGGTTTAATCAATTTGAAGTACCTACGACTTCTGTCGACGTTTCGTCGATAAATAACAGCGACTTGTAGCATGTTGCGGCGTGAGTCGAGTCAATCCTAATATTTAACTATTGACAGAAATTTCGATGAGCATACTTACATAAAAAATTACATATAAGCCAACATAAAAAATCTCCTCCTTTTTGAAGCCGGATAAAAATTCCATGTCATGATGTCCGTCCCTCTAGTATTGGAAGTACTTAACGAGTTTAAATGGTTAAATTAGTCTCAACAATTGTCACTTTTGTCCTTTAGACCCAACAGTGCCTTCAAATGTATACGTCTACAGTTTTAAAAATGTTTACAGTATACACAAAAGAAGGAAGTCAATATTTTACAAGGATATAACGTAATAAGTACACAATGTTCACCAGAACGTAATCCAGAATTTATAGTACTTTGTGAAAAATGGGATGCACCGGTGCGTTACAGGCATCGCTCGAGATACTGGCGGAATGGCCTTCTCTTCTCAGTAAGGTTTAAACGATAACATTGCATACTATACTCCTTAAACCTGAGAAAATCACTAGGATCTTTTGTTAATAGGATTAGTATTAAAATGTATAAACAATGTTAGCAAGTGTCACTGCCACCAAAGGATATCTGTAATTAAACACAAATACGACTGATATCCTATTTGAAGTACCACTAATACAATGACATTCTCCGTATTAATAAAGTAATAAATATTCGTTTTATGTTTAATTGTAGCCAAATATTACTCTGCTCCAATTGAAACACAAGAAAGTCTTTACGAAAGATTATGACGTTGAAAGAATTGGGGTAAGATCCTTTCAAGTTATTATTGCAAAGATTTAAAACCTGAATTACATGCGAATATGTAGTATATTTTGACTGTCATAAGATTAAAATCTTGCTAATAACTTCGTCGACATCCCAAATACGACAGCTTGATAACTTAAGCTTTAGAGTTTTCTCGCGAACATGAGGATTTTTATAATACCGTAGGTATCTGGGGCCAAACTTTAGATAATAATATCGTAGGTTACTAAAATATCACAAACCTTTTAAGAAAACCACCCAAACAATTCCCAAAAGGAATTAGCAAAAGAAACAAACAATTTTGACAAAAGTATGTAAAATTATGACTCAAATCGTGGCTTAACAAAATGGCTGTATATTTATTATGGTTTTGTTCCAGTTCCAGAAAAATACGAAAATACCGTTTTCTTGAATCTGTGTACAGTGTCTCCTTTTTCTTGGATCCACGCTTAATGTCAATTTTTTTTATTTTTATTATAATTGTGATAGTCATACATATTTTGCGATTTTTTCAAATACCTAAAAACCTATTACAGTTCATGAAATAAAGCCCTGTGACAGTCTGACGTTTCGTGCCCTTTCGGTACGAAATCCTGAAACAATTAACTCATAATTCCCAAAAGAAAGTAACAAAACAAACAACCTATTTCGTCAAAAAGTTGTAAAATTATTACTCGCATCGCGGCTTAACAAAATGGGTGTAAATTTATGGTTTTGGTATCGGCGCTGATCCGTGAAACCAGTAATTAATTGGCAGTTGAGCGGTGTGGCGAGTACACGCTCTCAAGATGGGCATTGGTTATGTGTAGTAGGAACCGGTCGTTCCCTATAGGGTTTCGCAATTACACTTACGCTAGGTGAGGGGTACTAGGTGTGTCGTTTGCGCGCCGCCTAAGACTGATATCTCTAGAGGACAAAACCGACGTTTACTGAATAATAAAGCTTCGATTGTTTTGAAATGATCTGCCGTAAATGTATCGAGAGTATTGTAGGGAATTATTGACTTCAAAGACATGTCGTATTATACTCCGTACTATACGATTTATTGACTTTAAAGCCATCCTGAGCTCTGATAAACGCAGCGTATCGTGAATTATCATATCATAAGTTTAATAGGGAGTCTTCGACGAGGGAAAATTTAGCGAAGAAAAACCACGCCGAAACCACCTGAGTGATTTAAAAGCAAACGTTAAAGATGTGGGAAGTGTCACACCCAGCGTTTACCAGTCTGGAGGACTGTGAACTAAACCTAAATGGGTAGTTGATGAGCAAAGCATCGTCATAAGCATATGAATCGTCTGTCTGTTATGTGCATTATAGTTAGATAGATTTAAATATTATAAGTATTTCTCACAGTATGCAATCTCTCACAATCTTATTTATTTAAGGTCATGACAATGCACACTAATTTATATTTTTTCAATATTAGCATAATTATTCCTGTAAGTATTTGATATTTTCCTAAAAAAGACATAACTGAACATGTCCCCCACATTTCACGACTACGCTTAAAATGCAAGCTCGTGACTTAATTTCAAAAAGAAACCAAGGAACGTGAACCCCATTCAGTCTCAGCACAGTTCTAGTCCATGGTTTCTGTAATCCAGTTTTACGTCAACATGCACGTGTTTACATTTGAACCACTTACTTTATATTTACCGTGGCATTACAATTTACCTTAATATTATGTTCGCTAGTTGTGGCACATAAATGCCGCATAAAACGACGACGTATTGAGAGAAATATAATAAGCTTAGGGCTATTCGGTATCATATCTCAGTGAGGGAGATTTGCTGAAGCTTACGAGCGTAGCATAAAGCGCACGGGAGTATATCAAGCGGTTAATAGCCAACATTTTACAATTTGTCCTTGACGTAAGTGTCGCACTCAAATGTACACTAAAAGTAGCGTAACCAGTTTTCTTAGGTCTATAAACGTCTACCCAAGAAAATTTAAGCTTAGGAAATTGCAGATGGGGGCGTCATTATATGTATATTATTGACCAATTGTGTTTAAATGTGTGATTTCCCAAGTAATTTGATAAATACAAGTTGAAAATACATGTTTTGTTAAAAGTAGTATCCATAAATGATATTTATGTATGATACAACAATTGCGAAATATGTACTTTTTAACATTGAGGTTACAATAGGTTTAAAATCTGCTTATCGTGAGTACCCATTATATACATAAATATATTAAAAATATATAAATAATGAAACATATTAGATTGTGAATAAAATATATGTACGTTGGATAATATATCAATGAGAAAAATTAAAACATTGAGAGCAGATAACTATTCTGCTAAACCAGAATTCCTGTATTAATGGGGATAGATCACATGTTTTCAATTACATCTTGGCTTAGGTGAACTTGCCAACGGCAGATCAAAAAAAAAATTAGACGAACGTTACTACCTTAAGTTAAAAAAAAATAAGTTAAATGAATCATCGTGCTCGTATCTTCTTGACAGAAATCGTGAATCTTCTTGCAGATGTTTACGACCGAGGTGCTCCATTGAACCGCGAGGATGAGGATTAACAGAATAATATATGTGTGGCACGATGTACGTTATGTAGCAGTATCAACTAATTATAGCACTGTAAATCATTGAATATATACTGACCTATTAAGATTTGTATTTATGGCTCTATTAAGTAACAAGAACAAGACACATTTTCGAATATAAACACTTCAACCTAATTCGACCGTATCTTTAAGTCACGTTGTGACCAATAGAACTTTACTTTGGTAAACATTTAATAATCAAATGAAATCTATCAATAGTCCGATTTATACAATTTTTATTGTATGACTTAGGGTACTGACAATTTAAGTTAATGTACACAGAATATGGAGAAGCGCGGGTTCGCGCTCTTATCAATTACAAATGCGTGATAGACAGCAGTTGAATGAGAAGTTCAAACCTTGTACAAAACGTACATTTTTACGCGATTAGAACATAGGAAACAGTTAGTATACTTAGTAGTACTAGTTAGTATAGTACTAGTGAGGTATTGAGCCAAGGCTGACAACGCCCTGCCATAAAAAATCGCAGCAAGAGCCTCAAAACCCCCTCAGCCGCCTTAGGTCCAAAATTATCCTATCTCTCAGGTATGTCCAAATTCGGTTGTCTGTCTGGCATGGCCAAAATTGCGAAAGATAGCGTGGACGAGCGTCATGAGTCACACGGGATGATTTTATGTATTAAGATATTTATACCATTAACTATTAATATTTAAGCGGAAAATTTCGATAGATAGATTTGGCCAGGTGGTAGAACTCATGTAGTTCGACCGGGGAGGTCACCACCACCGCCACCCTCGTAATCCTCCGTGAAGCTCGGTACGGAGAGGCGTGGGTGCCGGCTATACTTAAATGCAAGGCGAACTAATTAGTCTTCAAGGGTAGCAACGCATCTGTAATCAACCTCAAATACGATTTATTCGTACTCGGGGATGATCACTAATGTTCATGAGCGGCAGTGACCACTTATCATCAGATGGACTATATGCTCGTTTGCTGCCTCACATTAAAAAATTACAACTAGCGTCATTTGATCCGGAACTTCATAAAATTACACATAAAATCATGTGTTTCGTTAGTTAACACCTCTCACCGATTTTAAATATCTAGGACCCAAAAACCACTCATAAATATCGATCTGAACACTTCAGTTAAGTTATTCATATACTTGTTGCAATATTCTGTCCTCGAGGCATGAAGACTCTTCAGATTATGTGCGATTAGGCTCTTGGCCTACAACTTAAATGATCGGACGTAGCTTAACTTGCTCGATCTATTGATTAATTATCCAAGGTGCTACTCAGCTATTTCAAATTTTGAAATAAGCAAAAACATATTCATATCGAGACTGCGTAGAAATAATTATTCCGTTTTATTCACTTTGTCTACCTAAATTAAGAGTTATGAGTCAAAAGTTATGTGTTCGTAAATTGCTGAAGATTTACAACTATTTTTCTTTAACAAATTCTTTATTAAGTATTCAATACATTCAAGCATATTTGATGTTAGATATTGAGTCAGTTTACCCAGAAACCAACCCTACACTGCGTAAGGATAACATATTAACTGTTACAATAAATCAATCGCGAATATGATCCTTAAAAAGTAAGCAATCGAAAAAATCGTATAATTTCCCTGATGCATACAAGCATAACACGCCTCATCATTCATTGTATCACTCATACGTTATTATGTATATAGACGTGGCAACAAGGCGTGAGTGGAAAAATCGCGCAATTTTCCGGATGCCGTTATAGCTAATACGGCCTTCGGAGGCGGTTGTCGATTAATCTCTGTCGACCGCGATGAGCTCCGACTGCTCGATATAAAGAACCAATCGACCAAGAACCTCGAGACTCCATACAATATCCTCATTAGCTTCCTGTAAAACGATATCAAAGAGCGAAGATATAGCTCAATATATTCTGGTTCTGGTCCTCGACGGGTCCCTTTGAACGCGGAATGTTAGGGTGATCAAACCGTTATACCCCACTAACTGATATTATGAGTGCACTCGAACGTATAAAGATAAAACTGGCGTGAATATTATAGACCTGAAGAATATTTTACTCTCCACATATACGACCTAAATATAGCCATTCAACGCTTAATAAATTATTATTATTAATCAATTCTGGAATGTCTAAAAAACAACAAAAAACCCTTTGTTCACTTATAGTCCCAGACAAAGTTTACTGTTTCGTCAGTACTATAGACGTATCATGATCCAGGACATATATAAATGCTTCATGGGTAGAAAGTACTATTAAAAGTGTTCAGTGACACCTGCGGTTTTGCAAATGTCCATCGCCGACAGTGACAAATTCCCATCCGGTGGCCCATTATCCCTATAGTTAGGTTTTTATAAAGAAATGCAAAACCCAGTCGGAGACTTCAACACAAGCAATCAAGTGGACACTAAACTGGTCGCATACCAAGTCGATCGAACACAACTCGAGAACGTAGTACAGCCGAGCACGTTTGCACGATGCAAATAAGAGCATTTATGCGAGGCGCCTACAATGGTCATTACCACGTTTCAATTCGCCCGGAATTGCGTTGCTCTAAACAGCTAAATAGTGTAAAACGAAACGTACGAGCCAATACAGCCGGTGCGGATATGTTGCACATATGGAATATTCATGACTAGCGCAGTAAATGGAGTAGAACGATTCAATAGCAGCCAACTAACGTGCATCTGGGAGGGCCCATAAAGAAATCAGCGCGGAGAACGATTGCAAAGTATTCTGGAGGAGTCGATACGTGAAATGGAACTACGACTTTTAATGTGCAAAACTCAGGTTAAATCGAGTAGTACGCAGATGCCCATTCCCAGAGGCATTAAGTTATTAGCTAGACGCTTGGTTTCGATACACGCTCGGACACCGTACTGAACATTTCACTCTTCAATTTGAATTCAATGGACGGAATTAGAGAACGTTCACGCGGCACGTTCGTCGAACCAGTTCGATAAAGTACCTACATTATGTGACGTGAGATTTTCTCAACAGTACGTTTAGCTAGTTTCCGCTCACACTTACTTAAACTGTACAACTATTTCCAGTGTCGAGTGGAGCGATTTGTGCGAGTTTTACGAACTGATTCTGTTGCGATTGTCTCCGAGAAACGTTCGCGAACGGAATGAGGGCCTAAGTTTTATCAGGCAATTGTGGAAGGTCTCAATAAATACGAATTTAATTGGAGTAGCATTAGGCCGGACCTGACTGTCGTGTCGCGCCGCGCGTAAATCTGCGAACAGTTGATTAGCGTAATTGAGGTCATTAATCGGTGCGGTCGCGGCGACGGGCGTATCGTGTTTAATTAACTAACGAATGGACGGATATTCGATTATCTTAATGTTGATGCGTTCGGCCGGCAAGGTGCGCCTACACCTCGACGACCCTTAATGACCACCGTTTAGATCAGTCTTCAGTTTGTAATAATATGATGGGAGCATCATGTTTATTGGAAATAATTGATTTACATCTCAACTTTACAAATATTAGGAGTTTCAGAACTTCATTTAACATAATACTAGTTCGTTTTTTGGATTTTTTTTACTTCATTTTTAAATATGATTTATTAAAAAATATATACCCATATTTTGTACCAAAAGTTTACATTTACATACTAAAGTTTACACTTCAGATTTTATTTGTTACTTACCAAAACACATCCCAAAAATATATTCTGTATATTTATAGGGACACAAAAATACCATGGTACCAGATTGGAGTGGGTGCAAAGGCATTGTAAATATTGTAACATGTGGAGCGGAGAGGTATTTGAGCGACCCTAGGACCCATTTTATTGAGTCGCAAACTCTACGAATTATCGCTTCTCCTAGTTCGGAATACAGAAAACAGGATATTTTATAAGTGCAACATTGAAATGATATTTATCTCAATATAATAATAAAGCAGTATATTGTTATCATTATTCTCTATTATTATTTATAATTTTAAAGTTTTAGAATCGAGTAGAACCTTCACTAATTCATCCTAATTTTGGTGATGTTTTGTGGTCATCACAAATGACGCTCACCATGCTAAATGCAAGTGTTATCTTCAGTGCGGCTACCGTAACGCGACATTCTCACCTGGATATTCCGACAAATTACAACACATAGAACCCACAAAACTCATACCGTCAGGGTCGTCAACGCGTTATCGTGCATGTACAATTAAACAAACAACAGTTTGCGGTGACGCAGCCTTTGTTTATCGTTTAACTCGACGCACAGCTGAATCTCTTAATCCTAAACAAATATCGCCCGCGCGGTTCGTTTCCCCCATAAATTTTCTATCTCTCGCGTGGCACGGGGCCGTGGAAAACCCGCTACCATTCGAGATACAATGAGAAACGGTAAACGAACGATTAAATCGCGCAGTCGCCGGCAATAATATAAACAACTGATTAAACCGGGCCCCGCGGTCACAAAAGGAGACATTAGTTAAGGGCCAGTCTTCGCTGCGTAACAAACCGATAATGGCAGGAAGTGATAGCGAGAAACTGGTACACCATGCACGAATGTTGGAAACTCGCCGGCTTGATTACACTGCACGGACCTCTCGCCGGTGCGTTATGTCTATTGTGCGTCTTATCAGTCACACTCCTCGCGCCCAAGAGGCCTATACCGTGAAAGCTGAAATTCATTGCGATAACTTTTCATATCGCACTATACCTACAACATAAAGTGGTCCATACACAACACGATAGTATCCACTATGGATAATTACGGTAATTGTCGATGCCACCGATACCGTACACTGAGTAGGGTCTGCAAACTGTACGAGGCTCTAAAAGGAAAATGTTCACTTTGCAAATGAGGCTAATATAAAATTTCCAAGTGTTTACTTAGGAACTTGGGAACACGGAAATGTGGAATTGAAGAAAAGGGCTGCTTTTCGAGGGCTTATCTCTTTTATGAATTAAAGTGAAGGAGTATAAGCACGATGCGTCCTCGAGTTTGCAGAGTGGGCGTTATAATTAGAGGGCGAAATGCGCAGCCACGCGTCTTGAACGATAATCATCAGAACATATCACAAGCGTTAAGCGTTTAAATTATGATCATAGCTCTAGACGTTTTTAAGGATAGGATAATTTCAATTATATACTATGATACCTATTTTTATGGAACTAAACCTTAGTAACCCACCTTAGAATAAGTGGTCTTAGGCCTTACCTAATGAACTACCTTCAAATCTATTTCCATAAGTGTTCTGAAAAGCAGCTGTGGCCATGATTGTTATCGCCGGAGAATAATATGAGCCAACTTCTCAACAATATGTTGCAAATATTTAACACTGAAATGACTATACACGCTACAGTCGAATATGAACTGCTACTTGCAATAATAAATCTAAATATGCTGGTCGTTTATTGTACAATTATGGGAAATCCCAATTAATTACATTTATTTCTTGCGTCATGGATACGTGTGCACGTGTGTGTCGTTTGGTACAAATAAAAAACATACGAAATAAATCTGTTTAATGATATTTTCCTAAGCATTTTTTTCGACTCTTCCTTCGACGTAAGAAATACAGACATGACTAAATATTACCCATGGTTTTACGTACAAACCATTGCGAAAATTATGACAATTGCTTGGTTTTATTTATATCTTTTTATTCCAAATAATTTACTTTCAATACTTAAACTTATATACGCGATACGTTATATACGCGATACGTTGATATTACGTATATAGCGTTACACTGGTAAACGCTACATCTCCTAGATTGCATCATATACATACGTGTACACAGAGCTATCGTATCGCGCACTCGCTAATTTCCGCGACCACTTGACACTTATCCAACAACTTCCAGACGCTGCCCGTGATTATGAGACTTCGGATGTTTATTACTGTCAAAATATGGCGTTGCATGATGAAATTTTATTAAAATAGCTAAATGGCGTTCTACAAACAGCATATTTTTTATAGTAAAAAGGTTAAGTATTTTTTTATATTTTTCTATAACAACAAATAAAAAAAAAATACTTGGCTTACCTATAATAAAACGGTTTTAAAAAATACGTTACAGTGACAGAGAAACGGGCTGTTTGACTGATAGTGAAGCTTTTTATAGGGGATCTTTAGCACCCTACCCTTGGGTACGAATGAACTATTAATGTAAAACGCCACATCTCGACGGATGTTTCTTACATACAGTCAAAATATGGCGTTGCATGATGAAATTTTATTAGAATAGCTAGATGGCGTTGTACAACAGCATATTTTTAATAGTAAAAAGGTTAAGTGTTTTTTTATATTTGTTGTTATAGTGGCTATAATAAAACACACACACACACACACCTTCATAACTAACAACACGCCGATTTCGGAGACTCTTGACACCTATAATAAAACAGTTTAAGAAATACGTTACAGTGCCAGTAAGGATTTTTTATAGGCGATATTTAGCACCCTATCCTTGGGTATATATACGGAAGCATGAAATTTTAATGTAAAACGCTACATCTCACAACTCGCACCACTCCCGTGTACACAAAGCTATCGCGTCGTGCACTCGCTAATTTCCGCGACCACTTGACACCCATCCAGCAACTTCCAGACGCTGCCCGTGATTATGAGACGTCGGATGATTTATTTATTAGCTCGTCCGCGGAGAGCGCTAAAATAAATATCGTATTAAAAGTTGCGCCCATAGATACTTTGTTACGAATTGTTTTATAAAGCCCCCAGTAAAGTTACCTCTGGGTTGGCTGATTTGAATATTTTGATGATTTACAACACGTATATTTTAAGTAGGTATGTTAGCTGTCGTGGTGTTCTTAAGATGTATTTTTGCTTAAAATAAACGTGCGTAATTAATAATTTTGTAACACGGTTAATAGGAATAAATTTAATTCACATTTTTGTATATATAACTTGAACATGTAGTCATGGTAAATATTTATTTTAAACATTAGCACACATTATCTTGATTCGTAAAACATGCATGAATCATTATTAACTCATATGAAACATGTTATCATGTTAAATATTTATTTTAAATATTAGCACACATTACATCGACTCTAAATCTTTTAAGTTTCGCCGAAGTTTCAATAAAAAGAAAAAAGACGACAAAACCAAGCGGCATTTAAAAACGTTGTCTATCACCCAAAAGGCACTAGAAAAATAAGGCGCACGGGATTCCAGAACGCTCTATTAAGTGTCAAAGGGGCCGCGACGAGGCCGACGGGCAGTACGTCGGACGCATCCACCGATGCGCTACTCTGCAAAACAAACAATGTGAGCGGTAGCGATCATTTGTGAACGAAAATTGGACAAGGACAAGCTGGAATCGCATGGGGAGGGTTCCGAGGGGGCTTTCGTTTTTAAATTTGATCAAATTGATTTATCGACACTGAAATAATTTATCCGAAAAACAATGAACGTGTGAACAAAAATCAAAGGGTAAAAGCACAATATGCAGAAACTTTTAAGTTTCTTTAAGACCATATACTCTTCTTATAGTATTTCTGTAAGCTACAAGTAAATATTTCATTATAGTTCATCTTTTGTAATTATTAATTTGCTAGTTTCGGAGCAAATAGGCTGATAATTTGGCTGATGCATAGACTGACACACTTTCAAGAAAGATTGTAAGGGTTCCGTTTTGTCATCCGAACATTCGGATCCCTAAAAATCTGATGGGGTTGGCTGTTTGTTGGTATAGGAATGGTATCGGACATGTTAAATCAATTAGCTGTAACAGTCATGTCACAACCGTATATCCACTAGACTATCGCAAATGTTTATCGACCGGAATAGGGTGATTTTTGAAGGGACCGTTACATCAAAAGCTATGTACGAGGTAGTATTCTCGTACAAAACCATATTGTACGAGGATATTAAGAGCTCTCTTTCAAAACCGGCGATGCATTAGTGACCCTTCTGGTATTGCAAATATCCATGGGCTACGGTGAACACTTACTTACATATTGCTAGATTTAAACAATAAAAAAATACCAATTGTTTCATTGTATTAAAAAAAACGCAAAAAAAGATATAACTGGCGATACAAACATTTCACAAGGCAAAATATTCTCAGAGCCCCGGTATCTTTTTTGCTACGTTAATTCGGAGCAAGCAGTCAAGTTTGATTCCTCGGTAACTTAAATTTTTCGCTACGTCAATTCGGTGCAGACAGGCAGGTTCATTATAAATACAGCTTAGCAAATTATAATACTTAGCTTAGCAACAATATATATTTAAGCCATAAAACGAGCCTCGTGTCGCAGCAGTTACGATGCCGGTTTGACGAGCAGAGGGTCGCAGGTTCGATTCCCATTTAGAGAAAAAGTTGAATGATGAATTTGGATTTCTGTTTAGGGTCTCGGTATTTTAGTTTCTTCTTGTCTGTGTTTATTGCACCCACGAAACAAGGAATATGACTAGTGCGTGGTCATGAGTATAGAAAGTGCTATAGCATCAAGCGTTAATACATTTTACAATGGTAAGCTAAAACATATCTTCTATAAAATAAGTTTGACGTCCGTTGTTACAAGACTGCATTGTTATAAACATTTATAAATAGTGAAGAAAGAAAACACCGATGGCAGGATACGGGCTGATAATCCCGGCAGACGTCACAGGACGTCCGGAGGATGGCGCTGCGCGGTACGATCCCGACGCATAGGGATGACGCACACGGTAGCCAAAACGTTATAACACCAAGCCCAGTTGCGCTAGACAGTTTTGTCGCTTACGAGAGTTTGATATTTGAAAAGTAGGTAATGTAGATAGGTGATAAATAAATATTATAAAATATAATGTAGGAAGGTGATAAATTGGTATAACCAAATTCAAATTCAAATTCAAAACTTTTTATTCATTATAAGGTATATACATACGCTTAATGAAAGTCAGACAAAATA
>DWNR01000973.1:0-16772 GCA_018250455.1 Polygonus leo
TAATTGGGCCCTCTAATATTGTCCGACACGAAAATAAGTACCTACGATCCTGAATGTCTTCCTTTTATTATATACTTAAGTTAACTTATGGTTTTACTGCTACCTACCTAACCATCGGTGACCACAAATTCTTAAAACTGTCACAATATATTCACACAAGAAGCGCTACTTCACACCGTCCCCAAGTGTACGAGCACTCCATCCCATGCAACCAACCAACCATAGCACCATTTGTCTGTACAGTCTGTCCGCACGCGTCTAGCCTCGCCGCGCGGCGTCGCTCGCGATCGATACGTCGCGACGGCGAACGTTCAGTTGCCGCCATGTTTTAATTTAAAAAATGGACAGCAAACGGCCCTATTGTTTCCGGCTTGTACGAGTAATGTCTATGTGACTGTAACCGGACTTTAAAGTCTTAAGCGGGGTTTATTGCACTGAATTCATGAATGCTTTATTAAGTCTCGAGATAGTTTGATTAAACACAGATGTTATATACCTATCTGATTGCATTTGGTTGCAAATGAATGCAGTTGTGTCCATTTTATGTTCTAATATTATAGTAATAATTTTATAAATTGATCTAGTGATAAGTTTTACTAGTTACTCGATAACACCAGATAATTCATCACCGTGTCAAAAGCTCTGAAGGAGGGTACGTAAATCGGTTTAGATATACATATATGTAAATAGGTATTAAGGAAAAAATACCACTCTTTCCATCTACATTTATGTACCCAAAAGTAATAGGCAATACCCAATAATTATAAGAACGTTCGAAGGGAATAGCCGCTCACCATCTAATGGACAACATGCTCGTTTGCTACTTTATTAAAAAAAATACCTGTATAGTACAACATTTTATGTACTTCTAAAAAACAAATAGAATCATAAGTCACTCCTCACTTTACTCTCGTTTTAAATTTAACAGCTCAGTCGGGATTCACTTCTAATAATAACGCAGCGGAACAAAGACATTTGCTGCATCGCGAGTGCATGCACATGCTACATGCTATGCACATGCATTATGCATATGCGGTCCGAGCCGAGCTGTGTCATGAGCTGTTTCAGTTGTTTCTAAATTAAATTATATGCAAATTTTCGTTTGTTACTGCGATTGTCTCAATTATGTTTCGATCTCTTAAAGAGTTGTCTATTTTTATTGTGAATCAATGTCCTATTTAAAGAGTATAAACTATTTTTTTTACATGGTAGATACCGTGTAGGGTTTGTCGGTAGCAGTAGCAGTTGTTTTAAGGTTAAAATGAGTGCAGGTTTGCACTTGTTCCTATAGTTACTATAGTATGCTCCTTCTTTATGTTCCCATAGTAATTGCAATTGCTGCCTATAGTTTTGGACGAATTCCCTCGAAATCTCTGAAATTTCGAACAAACACAATCAAAACATACACAATGTCTGCCAAGAAACAGAGACATCGATAAACATACATAAAAATATATACATAACTCTTTTTTATCCCTTAAAACAAGTCATTATTTAAATAAAAACCAAGCCTTAAATCTAAGAGGTCTTAATTTAGAAATCGAAACTTTTTATTGTTCCTATAAAACTATTCCCCCACATTATTTTCCCCATTCCACCTTCTCAAAGGAATATAATAAGGTTGTGGAGTGAATAAAAAGCTAACTGGCGGTCTGTGTCCGACACACTCGACGCAGATGCAGACGGAGCCGCGTGCATAATGTAGTGGCAATTGAATAATTTGATATAACGAGAAACTATATAGCGTAGCAATAAATAGATTATGAAATTTTTGCTTTTGCACAACAAAAACTATAGAAAATTTGTAATCATCTATGTATATAGGCGTCGTACGGAATATATTATAAAATTGTTGCTTATAGATGATGGAGACTGTAAAGCATCTCAAAAAATGGTATTTATTCCTTGAATCAATTTTAAATTTAAATTAGGCATTTAATGGGTGACCCAATGTTATTGAAATCGGAAAATGCTTTTTCAATTTTCCTATATACTTTAAAGTCACACGCGAAAACGATCCTAAGTGTCATGGCGTCTCACGGCCTGAAGTGTGATGTCACGCCTCAGATAAACAAAGTTAGTGCAATACCGCCATATTTGTTGAAGTCAATCGCTCTGATTGGTGGTTGACAATGTTTGTTATTCCTATAAAACTATTCTTCCATATTATTTTTCCCGTTTCAAGATCTCAAAGGAATATTATAAGGTTATGGAGTAAATAAAAAGTTAGCTGGCGGTCTGTGTCCGACACACTCGACGCAGATGCAGACGGAGCCGCGTGCATAATGTAGTGGCAATTGAACAGATTGAAACGACAACAACTGTATAGCGTCGTATTGAACAGATTGATTTTGTATGCTTTTTGTTGATAGAAAGTGTAAAGTTATAAAATCCTCTTGATTTTTTTATCGTATAAACGTAATAAACTAGCATGCAGTCCACCTGATGGTAAGTGGTCACTGCCGCCCATGGACATCAGTAATCATCCCAAAGTACGATTAATTCATACCTAAGTTTGATTACAGATACGTTGCTACCCCTGAGGGCTAAGATGTTCGCCTCGTATATAAGTGTAGCCGGCAACCACGCGTCTCCAAAACCAAAACACAATAATTGCTTCACTGAGGACTATGATGGTGGCGGTGGTACCTCCCCGGTCGAACTAAACGAGTTCTACCACGTGGTAAATTTGGTATATAGGTATGTTTTATGAATTGTTGCGTGTACGTTAGACAAGTTACACCCTTTGTTAGATTTTCGGCGTACCATAAGTTTTTTTTCAAAGCAGGTGACGCATGGGTGACTCCTCAGGCTTTGCAAATTTCCATAAGTGACCGTGATTTTACTTTTTATTTTACGTCTCATCTGTGATAATACAGGTTATTTTATAACAAAGACAGACTTATATATGTTATTATATGACATACTTTTAAAAAATATATATTTTTAATTTAAATGAGTAGAGCATCTGCAGTATACTCTTAATCTACATCTTATTATCTTATGCATATGCCAGGATTTTCAAACTAAACAGTTATTTGTAACTTGGTACATATATAACTAGATGGATATATCTAGTCATACAATAATTTACGCACACATCACAAAATCTCAACTATTTGACCTATAAAGCTGAAAATTGTAAGTGGTTTATATACCGAAATCAGGGGTTAAAATTTGGATGAAAATCTATACACAATTTTTGAGGTCATTTAAAAAATATAAAACATAAGTTTGATAACAGAAGCGAAATATTAAGCAAAACCTACTTATACATAGATTACCGTTGATGAGTAAAACAAAAATGACGAACCGTCTATTTCAAACAAACACGATCGGCACAAAACAATAAATTAACCTTAATGGAACGTTAAAGTCAATTTCAAAACGAGTCCAAAATGTGAGAAAAATGCAAACGTGCCAACGGTACAGTAAAGAGAACAATTAGGAGAGCGGTAACGGAGCGCCACCATTGTGGCGTGGTCACGTGTCGTGTCATACATTTTGGAGTGTGAAATGTCGCACCAGATTACTTGTGATGAATGAGCTCATGGAAACACGGAAAATTTGGATCTGCTAAACACTATGTTTGGCAAGAAATAGTATTTAGTAACAATGATTATTAATAAATAATGTATGAACAAAATGAAAAAGTTGATGCAAACTTATAATTAATTAGATGATTTTGCAAGGTGATATGATCCATTTAGTTAGACCGGGGAGGTATCAATGCCATCCTCATAATTTCGCATCAAATACTTGGTTTTGCGACTATACTTATATCCGAACTTCCTAGTCCTTAGAGGAAGCAATGCCTCTATGATCAACCTTAGGTCTGTAGAATTCAATCCTATGTTTTTGAAATTAATTAATCTCTATGGGGGCACTGCTAACTCATTTACAAATTGCAAATCGTTATACTATAAAAATTGGTCATACTTTACATAGAACTTTTAAGCAAATATTAAGTCTAATGTATAGGCACAGATTTTAACGAATAGTTACATCTAAAATCATTTATTTCTAAAAGGATTAACCATAGCAACGGTAACCTAGAAATTAAGAAAGAATAGAATCAATATTAAAAAAAAAAATCAAATCTATCAATTGTACAAATTCATCCCAATTTTAATAACACAGCAAATCTCGGCGCTCATTAAAGGGCTATCCGAACGGCACCCGATTTGCATCCCTAACGACTTGAGAAAATAATGATGAACGATTGTGTAAATTTGCGCTGAACCTTCATAAATCAACCCTTGTTTTCAGCATAGATTGAGTGAAAACTCACGGATTGAGGCTTTCTCGCGCTTTTGTGGATTTAAAAACTATAATCTATACTAATAATATAAAACTAAAGAGTTCGTTTGTTTGAAACGCGCTAATCTCAGGAACTGCTGATTCGAATTTAAAAATAATTTTTGTATTGAATAGTCCAATTATTGAGGTAGGCTATATAGGCTATATAACATCACGCTGCGACTAGGAACGGAGCATCAACGAAAAATGTTGTAAAAACGGGGAAAATTGACTCACTCTCTCTTATATGACACAAACGAAGTTGCGCGGGTCAACTAGTGTAATATACATGTCTTATTTTTACATTGCTTTCATTCGTACAACTGGGTTTACTGGGGTATTGTTTACTAATCCATAGCGACGAAAGTCATCAACCTAGTTTATTATGTTGAAAAATAAAATAAAAATTAATAACATACGCTATCCAGCATCGATCAATCTAGATACATTGGTTAATGACTAGCCTACTTTATAAGCTTTATCAAGAATGGTACCCCTAATCACTTGATAAGATCAACTGATACTAATATCGTATGCTGACCACCACAGACAACTTGCATATCTTCCAAAATCATTCATAGGCATATATTTTATACACTCAATTTGACTGTTATAAACAATTCACGATTAAAAACAATTCTATTGTTTTTGTCTAATACTTTATCAGAAATGATATGATTATCTGAGGAGGTCAGACGTAAAATCCTTCTTGATAAATCGTATTAATTTATAAAAACCTTAGCCGATAAGCGTCATTGTCAAAATAAATCCTATTTAACATTTATTGACCAGTGGTAGAACTCGTGTAGTTCGACCGGGGAGATACCATCGCCACCTTCCTAATCCACCGTAAATCAATTCTTGCGTTTCGGTTCGGAGAGGCGTGATTGCCGTCTATGCTTATACACGAGACGGACATTTTAGTCCTCAGCGGTAGCAATACATCTGTGATCAAACTGAGGTTCAATCGTACTTGGGGATGATTACCGATGTTCACGGGCGACAGTGACCACTTACAATCAGGTGGAGTGCTTGCTCGTTTGCTACCTTGTTATCAGTTGTTGTTAAGGTGTTATTATCTAATTAAATTAACAAGTTAAATTTATTGTTAGCCCATGAGTATATACTTCGATTCCTTGTGCTGTAGGTTTAGGGGTAGTCCGTCAATGAAACATCTAATTTTGATTGATTATAATGATTTATAAAATATCAGCGGTAACGCACGTAATTTATCTACGAATGTTTTCATATTTTTTTGTATTAGTCCCGAGCTTAAAGAGTTCTCAAGAATTTGTAAACAACATTAATGTTTACAATCCTCGAAAAGAAGTTTAGTGTGGTCAAACCGAAATCAAAATTAATTAAAATTTCCAGTACTTACTCCTGATTTTAATTTTAATTATGTACACTGTTGCAGACGATTAGTTCTAAGATCAATATCTAGTACAAAAACAGTTGATGCTACTTTAAAATACCTACAAAGTATGTGATACTCTTTTAAAAGCGAATCTCTTTTTATGAAATATCGGTTCCCGGCGCGCTCTACTATGGAGTAGAAAAGTTAAAAGAGCTCTCCTTCAAAGCCAGCATGCATCAGTTTCTTACCATCAGGCTGTCTGCCTTTTCAAGCGTCTTCGTCTTAGCAAAGGAGCCTACAGTCCGTCTTAGGATTGGTGGTCATTGCTGCTCATCGACTTTCGCAATTGTCACTAATATTGAAGTCTTATCTGATTGCAGACGCGTCGTCATCTCCGAGAATACGTTCGCTTGCCAGCCAGGTGATAGAACTCATGTAGTTCGACCGGGGAAGTACCACCGCCACTCTCATAATCCGCCGTCAAGCAATTATTGTGTTTCGGTTTGGAGAGGCGTGGTTGCCAGCTAATCTTATAAGCGAGGCGAACATCTTAGTCCTCAAGGATAGCAACGCACCTGTGATCAAACTTAGGTATGACTCAATCGTACTTGAGGATAATTAGTGATGTCCATGGGCGGCAATGACCACTTACCATCAGGTGGACTGCATGCTCATTTGCTACCTTTACACAATAAAAAAAACTTGCATTTCAGAAGGTTAAGTGGTGGTGGACTTAGTCGCCGGTCAATCTACACGTGTTCTGCTAATAGCCATATACTTAATCCTACGTAGGTATGTGTGTGACTTATTAACCACTTTATGGTCCTGAAAAACCGGTTTAAACCCGACTGTGTACGATTTAACCATTGATAAACATTAAGAACCAAGCATCGTACTTGTTATTACATTATCAGAAACGTTCCATGTTAAAATGGAAAATCGCTGTGCGATAAAAAATAGTAAGCGACATTTTAATTCCATATAAGTTAATAACGTTATGAAGTTATAGACGCGGTTAATAATATAGGAATGTATGCTCAAATGTTAACTGAAAAAATAAATAATTTATTAATTATAAAAATATATAATTTTAAATCAACTGAATTAATTTCGTTTTGGAAGACTCTCTCAGTTTTGTAACCATGCCATGCCAACCAAAAATGAATAAGACTACTTTGCCGCCAAAAACATATAATTCGTAGGATTAAATTGTTTACTAAAGTTAATGGAGATATACAAAGCCAATAGAGGCACCCATTTAATTATTTTTCAAAATCCAAATGGTCTAATGGAGCGTAATTAAAATTTCGTTCCAAACGCAGGATACACAGCAAAAGGTCATTGTTATTTAAAATAAAATATAATATAAAATAATCTTGTTCGTATAAAAATGTAAATGATTATCCACGAGCGACGATGAAGCGTGTTGCCAATAAAACAACTGGTTTAAATATATATTGGTATTTAAACATTTTTTTTATCAAATCGGTTGGCATTTAATATGGCGCTAAATATTTTTTCTTAAATAAAAATATAACATAGAATTAACCTAGAAAAAAAAATACGCAAGCGAATTTCGAATACATAACCAGCTGGAGAGGGTTATAAATCCAAATGGTTTTTTTTGTGTGGTTGTCAGAACATCATGCCTACTGTCTGTCGTAGACTGACATTACAATATATTTTTAGGGATAGACTACCGGGGGCTCTTATATAGAAAATATAGTAAATGCCAAAAAGCAGGTGAACTTATTCAAAGCATATTTTAATCGTTTTTTAATAACTTATTCACGTTGAGAATTATTGAATTTACTTAGCTTTACTAAATTTTGATTTATTATAAAAATAAAATGGCCAGTCAACCTTATACCTTAGTTGTAGTTGTCATTATTTTAGTATTCTGATTTAGACAACCTGCAAAAAATTGCCTGCCCCAGCTTCATTTGAGAAGATAATCTATATTTTAACGTAAAAATGCTAATGTAGCCTTTACGTATCTTATAATGGTTGCATTCATTAGTTTTTTTGCTAGTATTGCTGGATATTCCGTAAATATATTTCTAGACATACTTTAATCTAAAATGCTAATATATAGTCTGTCACAAAAAAAAAAAAACGATATTATTTTTATACCAAAGGTAGACCTATTAATTTAACATAAAAAATTAAATCTATTGAAACTTAGAATTAGATATTTACTTCGTAATTTGATTAGCAAATTAATTTAATAATAGAAGCACTGTCATTAGTCACCACTAAAACTTTTAAAAGTCGTAATTACAATATGAAGAGTGGCGATATTAAAGCAATTTAAAATGTTGTTAATCCAAATTAAATAAAGATCAAGGGGCAAGGCGTTCGCCAGGTTGACAACCTTCAAATAATAATTACTTCTTTCATACAATAGAAGCGCACTGAAGGCGATTTCGTGGTAAGTGGCCACCGGCTTCTATGAATACTTTTAACTATAGAAGAGTAACTAAATGCTTCAACCAGGAATAAACATAGCCTATTGGTT
The DNA here is from genome assembly GCA_018250455.1 of Polygonus leo. Taxonomy (NCBI): domain Eukaryota; kingdom Metazoa; phylum Arthropoda; class Insecta; order Lepidoptera; family Hesperiidae; genus Polygonus; species Polygonus leo. The sequence continues at coordinate 8,175 of DWNR01000973.1, forward strand.
CAAATTCTCGAACCACACATCACGGGTTCGGAGTTTGTTTCTCAGGGATACGTCCCTTTATTTCTTATCTTTCAAAGTAATGTGCACATTAGAAAATAATTTTCACTTGCATTTAAAAAATCCATTAAAAAAGGAAAAAAACAGTGTACAATTTACTTAGTAATATAGTCATCCCTTTAATTTTTTTTAAATTTTAAATTTCAGAAGATCTACCTGACCGTAAGTTTGGACGTTGCCTATGGACATTTACAGCATCAGCTTCAGACTTTGGAGTAGAGCTCTTTTCGCGCCTTTTTTGAACCCCATGTTATATAATACGTCCGCATACCGCACCGGGAATACCTTGGGAGGAATCTTACACATCCATTCCAAATGTTGCACATACGAGGTACAAAGGGGCGTGCAAACCGAACTGTTGAAAACAGCCACGAGTCCAGTTGATTCGGATGAAACCTCATCCTTCGACGAGAGGTGCGATGGTGGAAAGGAGACGTAGGCATCAGATCGAATAGCTCATTAGAGCACTCACCATTCGTTCACCCTTAAGAACCAAATCTATATACATATAATAAAACAGTAAAATAAATCTGTTTGTTCGGGCTAATCTCCGAAACTACTGGACGGATTCGAATGAAACTTTTTTTGGTGTATAGATACTAAACCTGGTCAACATTTAGAACACTTTTTACTGCGGAACAAACGTTCATTCCTACGGGAAATTCAGTAATATTTTATATGGCAGAACAACGTTTGCCGGGTCAGCTAGTAATAAACTAAATACCTACAATCAGTGACCATGACCATCTGTATTTAAGTGGAACATTAATACATTTTTCAACGTCTTAATCATGTCGTAGTTTAGGCAGCAGCTGCAGAACAGCCCCAGAATGTCACGGCCGCCTGTACGTCCGCGTGACGACATTGCTTGCAGAGACATTACCGCGTTCATGCGAAATGTGGAATACATTTACTTTCATGTATTTACGCACAGAGTATTGAATATTCAATCTTCTTTCTTACTTTATCTTTCATACTTTAACTCCAATTCGCTATGTTGTCTCTGGACGAAATCGCTTTTTAGCAATAAGATCGCCTTTTGTTTTGTTTTATTGAATGCTACTTGTTGATCAGTGTAATATTTTGGGTACAATATATTTTGGTTTTTATTATTCTTATTCAATAATATAGGTATATTGTAATATAGATACGGGTTTGAGCTCATCTCTAAGGTAAGAGAGGAGCACAAACCCGATGAATGAATAAATTAATTATCTTAAAAAATAATTATTGATGTAACACTGTATGACTTTCATTAAATGTTAATGACTAAAAACTTTTGAATTTACGCCAATGGCGCATGAAAAATGCACAAAATATGAGCAAAACAACGTTGACCAACATATACAATCAAATCAAATAATTTATTCATTGCTATATATAAAACGAAGGAACACATGTTGTATCATAAAATATTTACAAATGCCAATGACCACTTATAATCAGACAAATCTAAAAAGACTATAAAATAATTTAACAAATGATTGTGGGACTCTTTTTAAATGAGTTTTGAATACTAAGATTAATTTCTGTGAGCATATAAGGAGTACTGTTAATGTATGCTTAACTTTATTGTCGAAAGAAGGAACTTTTAAAATGTAACTCCTATTGTTGATATTTATACAAATAAATAAAATTGGAGTGTCTGTTAGTGATATAAAAATAACTGCTTTTTATCAAATGTCTATGTATGTATACATGGCACATATACCCAAATAACATTTTTTACAATTTTTGTCTGTTTGTTCCGGCTAATCCCTGGAACGGCTGGACCGATTTTGACGGGACTTTCACTGGCAGATAGGTGATGAAATAAGGAGTAACTTAGGCTACTTTTATATCATTATTATATAATATAATATGAACGCGGACAGAATTCCAAGCGGCCGGAGCCGCGGGCACAGCTAATCTTTAATACAACTGAAAGCGTTCATGCGATTTTAGTTTTATTTTTCGAATCTTCCTTATTTTCAGTAGCAAAGTCTCTATGATGTACCTCAATGATACAACAAAAACTTTAAAGATGATAAAAGATCTACTGCACTCAGTCAAATGTAAATTCCACACGCATACAATCCTAACAGCATAAAAAACGCGAATTATCCAATCAAGCCCCATTGCAATGAAGCGTAAACACAATGAAACGCGCTAAATTATATTACGACGACGCGGTCCCGACGCTCTGACGCTCCGGCCTGACGCTCAGGCGCTCTGACGCTGAGCCGCGTAACAGCGCTAAGTGGATCAGCGGAAGCCACATACTGGAATTTACGCTACCTTTACACTGTACTGTTTTATAATGTATTAAATTTATTAACTGTAATAATAGCCTTCGATATGTCAAAGAAAGATTAATACTCGTTTATGAAAATGTATGTGAAATGTAAAGAATTGGAGGCCATATTCATTCATGTTTCATGAGAGTTGTTACAATAACCTATTTTTTTAGTTATTAAGTTTTTAAGCAGAATGTTTTTGTAATTATGTGTAAATGAAGACTATTGAAATGTTTGTATTTATACTACGACAGTGAACTTCTTAAATGTACTTAACTAAGTTATGTTCTCATGTACCTAAGTGACGATTGTCTTTTTTGAGTAAATTCTTTAAACCATAAACCATACTCGCAAGATCATTAATTCTTTTTGAAGTATAACGTCAATCCGTGACTTTTTATTAAAGGGCCTGCAACCCAAGTAATACTATAATCATTACATTGGCATGATTTATACTTGATACATCTTCAGCAACTATTGTATGGACCATAAATAATATACTTAGACATTAACATGGATAACTTGCACTGTCCTTAGTTAGGCACTTACAGTTACTAAATAAGGCTTAATAATCTTTCAATTTCAATCCAAATACTAACAGCTCAACATCCAAATAATTTCAGTTACATAAAATTACTTTTATACCTATTTTATAAACTAAATGAAAGTCTGGGACCACTGACCCAAGTAACAAGAAACGCAATTACATTGATACTATCTTATATGTTATAGATAATTCAAGCTAATGCAACATTTAAAGTCCTAAATATATATTTATTAAACCTCCGACATAATACAATATTGATATCAAAGGAGAACATGCTATTTTCCGATACAATATCTATTTTAGTCTGTTAACAGATACAAAAGAAGTTAAGGCGTATCTCGCAATGAGGAAAACCGAAAATCTACACATAAATACGTATTAGGCTTAAGGCGTACAACCTACTATCGGCGAGTGATATTATTTAGCGATCTATATCTTATCTATATATACTTGTTCGATCGGTTAGGCGTTGTCTTGTCAAAAAAATCTCGACAACAATGCAATAGCTGGATAGCCAAAGACATTATGGAATGTATTATTATCATTGACACCTGATAAGCAAGCGGTTTCAGAGATTTAAAAAAAAGTATCTAAGTGCCACGTATATGTTCCACCAGAGCAGAGATCAAGCAGAGACCCATTCAAATACACAAAAATCTTGTCAGTATAAAGTCTGTTTATTTCCAAAAACACAGAAAAAATATCTTAAAATGCGGTCTAATTTCACAAAAGCAGCACAGAAGGTCGTATCATGCCTATTTACGTTCTCGCTAGATCTGCCGACCAACAACAAACGGCACCCATTTCAAACTTTATTTTCCCCTGGAGATAACATGTTATGTTATAAAATATCCTTGTTAGCATATCGTCCGGGATGAGACGAATGGTTTAAACCAAATCAACTCCCCTCGGATATACGCGTGGATTGACAGGTTTCTGGGGATTAATTCATTAATACGAATAAGACTTGATACGGTCCTGACGAGATTGGGATTGAATTTACGAATAAGTCAACGTAAGTCTGCAAAGAGACACTAAGGGCCGTATTAATAAAGTAAACTGAAGATTGAGATCGATCTCAAGTGCGTGTTTTCTTACATTATCTAGTACATAAACTGTACTCAAGGTCGATCTCAATCTTGAGGTCATTTTATTAATACGGCCCTAAGTTACCACCAGACACGAAGGAAACTAGCAAATATATAGCGACCTTCCTTTATGAGAGAGTATGTGACAATATTTGAACAGTCGTGTTCTGCTAGTCCTACTTCAAAAGGTGATACTTGCATTTACCACCCGAGGTGGTACCACCGTCAAATTCTTAGCCGTAACAGTTGTTTACTAGCTATATGCGTTTCGGTCATAAAGGTGTAGTTGTTGGTCACATATAATTTGGTCGCCTCTAGTTTAAATGCGAGCAGTCGATTTGATACCCATCTCAGTCCTCAGGCATGAATATTTGCAAAGAGTTTTTGAAAGACTTTAATGTAAGAAAGGACATAAAATTCATCCCCTAACGCAGTGGTCGGCAACCTGCGGCTCGCGTTATAAATATCAAAATAAATGCTTGAATTAATGAGTAAGCGCTCCTGTAATGCTGGATCCACTCTATACTCGTAGGTAAGGTCCGGTCAGTTCGTTCACGGTCCGATCTCGGTCTGGTAAATATTATAAAATGAGAAACAATGTGGGGTGATTGGGCTTCTAGGGTCAATATCATAAGTGCTGCCCGCCTTTACTTTATTTTTGTCACCTTGTGGCCCTTCCCTACCAAAAGGTTGCCGACCACTGACCTAAGGTAATAAAAAAAGTATGAAAGTTTTAACGCGGTCGAAGTCGTGTGAAAACACACGTATTCAACATCTATGACACACACCGCTGCTGACACACCTGAGATTTTCATACCGCTCAATTATCTAGATACCTGGTGAATCATTATAATTACGGTGTAGCACGACAAGATAAACCTTGTGACATCATCCGCAGTCATCAGGTGGCAGTGACTCGGTCATCTACCTACCTACCTACATTTACATGGATCTACCTACCTACCTACATGTACATGTATTTATACCTACCTACCTACATGCACGTGTATCTACCTACACAACTTTATAACCTTTTTTGTATAAATTTATTAATATTCCTTATCTACCTAACATGGTTGTATGTTCGGATTGAAATCAGTAATTAAAACTGGTATCAATAAAATAGACCGTCTGTATGCTTCTAAATGTAATCTAATTTAAATATATTCAGTTAATTGTGAGCCGAACTCACAACTAAGGGTTCCGTAACAACAGATAGTGTTGTTACCAATTCGAATGAAGTAGTTTTACTTAAGTTTTTTATCACATAAAGGTAACAAACGAGCATGCAGTCCACCTGATGGTAAGTGGTCATTGTCGCCCATGGACATCAGTAATCATCCTCAAGTACAATTAAATCATACTTAAGTTTGATCATAGATGCGTTCCTACCCCTAAGGACTATGATGTTCGCCTCGTGTATAAGTGCAGCCGTCAATCATACCACTCCAAACCGATACATAATAATTGCTTCACGGAGGATTATGACGGTGGCGGTGGTACCTCCCCGGTCAAACTAAACGAGTTCTACCACCTGGTTCTAAAAAACGGCGAAAATACATTTTTTTGTGTGCCCATACAAAAGTGTCCTTAATTTTTAACTCCTTTTATTTTATGTATTTGTTGTGATAGCAATCATTGTTTTTCTCTGTAACGTACGTACGGACGGTGTTTTTGAGTATGAAACCCTAAAAACAAGTTTGCACTCGCTTACGAGTATTTTTCTCTCTCTCGTCTTCTCTCTTCGTCTCTCTATAGCAAAGTTTCGCAAACTTCATTTTGCTGCACACTGTACAATATATTAGACTTGAATGTACCTAGATTTACTTTTGATTCACAGAATTCTTTTGTAGTCTGATTGTTGTATTTTCACAAAAATCCTTCCTACTTCCGCGAAAACTTGATTATTCTGTGTTCAAGTTAACTCTACATATATGTTAACTCTACATAATGTATGTTCGGAATAGACTTCGAAACCACTGAATCGATTTCTTTATATGTATGTTATGTATGTATGTCTAACTTGGTCCAACTTAAGAGATGAGAGAAGCTAGTTTAAATCACGATTCAGACCTCATATTTCAAAATTGGAAACTAACTTTACTGGCATTGCAACATCTGTCAAGTCCACTAATTGATCAGTAATTATTTGGGACTATTTCCAGTAAAAACCCGCTGTGAAAACTAACCAAATATAACCAAATATACATTGCCACACTTATCGACATCGTCTTAATTATTTTATTATTAAAATTATAATTAACGAACACGACTTAATTATATTTTTTTTATCGTCTTAAGCAAACGAGAATGTTGTCCACCTGATGGTAAGGGTTTACTGCCGCCCATGGACTTTAGTGATAATCCTCGAGTACGATTAAACCTTACTTGAGGTTGACCACAGACCTTTGAGGACTAAGATGTTCGCCTCGCGTTTAAATATAAGCAGCAACCACGTCTCTCCAAACCGAAACACAATACATTGCGTCACGTAGAATTATGAGAGTAGCGGTGGTACTTCCCCGGTCGAACTACAGGCGTTCTACCACCTGGTTAAATGAATGATAAATGTAATACCTATAAGAACTTCCATAATACGAAACGACACACGGATAACGTTTTATTTATAATTGCAAAACAGTAAGGGTCAACATGGACCTTGGCCAGAGGAAACAATGAACATGACTTTATTATGTCCATAATCATCCATAATCAAAATAATGTAATGGAACAATGGTGATTATGTACGCGACGCATGCGCAACGTTCTTCAAACATACTTGTTTTAGTTTCTGTAGAATAAATAAATAGATTTTATAATCGCAACGATGGGCAGGGTAAACTAGTGTGGAATCGCGTCATCGACAGATTTACGCTTAAGGTATAGCAAAATAGTAGAACTACTTAACTAGTAAAATCAAATCGTGTTAGCCTATTGACTTATTATTACATCGTTTTGTTTATGTGCTCCGCTCACAAGAACCAATTAGGAAAAATATTTGCAAGAGAGAAAGATAATATTAAGAATGATTTAATTATAAGTAGAATGCGTTACTGATATTATATGTATTTGTTGTATGTACTTTTCCCCACAATAAAATTTAACTATACCAAACACACACACACACACACATCTTCACACCAAATCCCTAACGGGGTAGGCAGAGAGTACTGAGGGCCAAATGGCACTCTTTTCAATTCTCAATTCTTCCACTTTCATAACTTTGACTATATCAAATCATTTCATATGCATTCACGTATAAATATATCTAGTTAGTTCCTATACCGTATTTTATATTAAAATTTTACGGAAAAACCAATCAAATTCTGAGTCATTGAAATTTATATCCTAATTGATAAAGAATTTCCAGAAGAACATTTATATCTTCATTCGTAAACGTCGCAAAATGGTATGCCGAAGATATACGACTACGTAATATGTTTTGAAAATAAACGTACAGATAACAGTACGATAACGAGCTGGGAACATTTCGACTACATTTACTTTGTGACGTCAAGTTGCAAGCAACTCAAAAACAATTGTTATTGTGCTTATTTTTGTATTGAAGGTCAACTGCAGCACATATCCTGGAGTGGATTTTAAATTGGATTGACATTTTGAAAAATATATTATTAGGTATCTACCTACTGATTTTTTGGTCTCATAATTTTGAAACTAGTACTGTTTTTAGTGCCACCTCACATCCAATTCTTGTGTTTTGATATGAAGAAGCGTGATAGCCGGTTATACTTACACTAGCTTTTGCTCGCGACATCGTCCGCGTAGAAGTCGAAAACTCCTTAGAATTCCGAAAAATCCTTTCTTAGTGCTCACTTAGATCATGAAAGGAACACACGTACCAAATTTCATGTTTCTAAGTACAGTAGTTTCGGCTGTGCGTTGATATGTCAGTCAGTTAATCAGTTTTGCCTTTTATATATATAGAGGCGAATATTTTTGTCCTCAAGGGAAACGAAACAAGTATGATTCAATCATACATGTAGTCAATTATAAATGTCCATGGGCAGTTCACTTACCATCTGGTGGACTGCGGGCTCGTTTGCTACCTTCATACTATAAAAAAAACTAGTAGAACTTCTTCGCAGCTGCGCTCAAGACAGTCAAGTGTCTGATTAAAGATTAATTAATAGAATAATGTTAATGGGTAATCTATACAAGCGAATTTAAATAAAACAAGAGTCGTAAATCGATTAAGCAACCGGTGAGTTGCTATGCGGTCATCACTATCAAACTATATACATACCAGCTTAATTTTATTGCCACCACCATAAACTTAATAGGAGAATAATTTCAGCTCTTATAAGCTCTAATATTAGTACAATAATGATAGACTTCTAATTAAAAATCGGACCGCTTACACTGGAATTGGGGTTAGAATTCCAAACGAGCGTGTATTATGCCTAAGTGATTGTGAGAAAACTTAGGGGTGTGTGAAGTCTATCATTTCCCACTTGCAAGTGCATTGGGTTATGGCCCAAATGAGTCTCATTATGGGAGGAGATCCGTGCCTAGGAGTGGAAAAATAATGAATTAATTTTTCATACCCCTAAGTGACAAGGGCTGTCCCACCCCTAACATTTTTTTTATTTTTTGAACAAATTTTATTTTT
>DWNR01000974.1:0-16762 GCA_018250455.1 Polygonus leo
AATATACTTTAAGACACACGATTTAATGCTCAAATTTGAATAGCAAATTAATGGCTGGGTTGGAGCGGTGCTGTTGCGGTGCCGGGATAGTGTGCCATGACCTTAAATGGGTTAGTGGTCAACTCCTATACGTTTCTTAAAAAAAGTTCCTGGCCTCTCACCAAATTTAACTACCATAAAAATAACACATGAATACCAAATCTTTAGACCGGGCACGATCTACAAAATTTTGTTTCCAATTATACGATCCATCATTCGAATCAAAAAATAAGTAACACTTTACTTGTCCCCAGTTCCAAAGACATATTGCTGTCGAACGGTGTTTGCGAGCGCTCGCCGCTGGGCCTAGCGTTCGCAGCGAGCGCTCTCAGCGGTGTGATGGTCGCCCTCGCCGTTTGCCCCTTTGACGTCGTCACCGTACGACTGTATAACCAGGGTAAATAATACCCCACAATTCTGTGCTCGTCCATTGTTGTCTTGCCAGCATTTTGCATTAGGGCTACATCATTCTCATTAAGCACAGCGCTCAAAGTCAGATAATGATTAATTAAACATTAATATGTTGACATTTTTGCGGTGTTCGAATAAAAAACATCATTGCATGGTGCACTTAATTTGTGAAGTAGTTTAGAATTGTAATAGAAACATCCTATGTGTTTATTGATTTTAGGTAAGCCATTGTCACTGACCGTTAATCATTAAACGTTCACCCCACGAATCCCACATTGCAGAGTGAAAGAGAGCCTGTTATCCCACGGTTACTTGGAACATTCGCCGGCCACGCTCGCGTTCGCCGCTAGCCTTGTGAGCGGTGTCTTGTGTGTGTGCTTGGAAACGCCACTGGATGTAGTCAATACACGGCTTTATAATCAGGGTAACGTTTAAGCCCTTGTCTTATTATTGCGCAGCTTTGATGGTTTGGTAATGCTAACACCCGTTCGATAGAACTCATGTAGTTGTAGACCGGAGAGGTACAACCGCCACCCTCATTATCCTACTTGAAGCAATTTATTGTTTCGATCTTGGAGGGGCGTGGTTGCGTGGTTGGTGGTCAATTTATGGTATGATTGAATCTTACTTGGGGTTGATAAAAAAAGTCTATGGACGGCAGTGACCATTAGATGAGGTTCATGTTCGTCTGCTATGTATGTATGTATGTGTTATGTGCTTTGCAATTATTAGGCTCAGGCTTATAATCATAATTATAATCGGGGTAGGAAGCACGTGTATGCTTTATTTCTGTGCAGATTTCACGCTTTGGTAATTGCTTATTATTGGTTGTTTCAAGGTTATGTAATGCGGTGAAAATAATGGCGAATCAATATTCGTGAAAATCATAAGTGTTACAGTACATTAATTTCGATATTCTTATTCGCATTTGCAATAGTGTATAGGTATATATTCACTAATTAACGTCACCATTTGTATATATTTTGATCACTTTTTTTTGGTATTATATAAAAGTAAATAGAAATGTGTGTAAATAACCATGTTTTTAAATTGAAAATGTATCCATGTCAAAGAGTGACCAACATAACTGACACATTGTTAAAACTTGTACTAATTTCTAAAATATTTGTATTTTTCAGGCCCGGGTGAGAGGTTATATAACGGTGTCATCGACTGCCTTAGCAAAATCTACAGAACTGAGGGTCTTCACGGACTCTACAAAGGCTTAGGACCCTTATACCTAAGAATAGCACCCCATACAACACTGTCACTCGTTATATGGGATATGCTGAATTTATTATTTAATAATAAAAATAGATGAAATTAATTTGGTTTTTAATTTAATTCTTCAAATTAAAAAAAAATGTATTGTAGTCGACACCATGACATTACTTCGAAAAAAAGACGTTTACATTTTAGAAGCAATATTACGTATTTGCACACTATGTAACGCATTTTGTATCTGTCAAATTATGTTTTTGACATGCCGAAGGTGGCGAGAATCTTAGTTCCCAATCAACGTCCGAAGAGCTGCAACTGGAGCTGACTTTTTCATCCGAACACGAACAACTCAGTACATCTTCTTCATTATCTTCCAAATCATCACATTCACAAATCTCATTATTTTTATCTAACCCTATTGCCCGCTCGTAAAGCGGACGACAGATATTTCCACAATTTTCTGGATGGTAAGGATCGTTCCATGTTTCTTTAACCGCAGCTCGTATAAGACGTGATTGTTTTCTATTCTTCTTTCTTACTCTAGCTTTATTATCTGCTGCTTCAATGCGGTATATCAGAGGAGTATACTCAACACCATCTTTATGGTGTGACGGGTTCATCTCAATGCGATATTGTCCATCTGTTTTAGAAACGATTAATGCTGGCTTTTCTTCTACACGCTTCTTTGTCCTTCGTGTTTGTACACGCTCAACTACTGATCGCCTTAATTTCGCCTTGTTCAGTGTTTTGAGAAGACGCTTGGAGATTGCGCCAGGCTTCCAACCATACTTTACCTAAAACAATTATATTTTTTTAGAACATAGACAGCAAATGTGCACAAAATGTTTAATAATATAACAAAAATTAAAAAAAAAAAACTTACTTTTCAAAAACCCCATCTCCATCATTTTAAGTTCTTATGACTATAAGTATTGAAAAAAAATATGAGTAAAAATAAAACAAAAATGTAAACAATTTATTTTAATTTTCTTAAAGTTACGTAACGTTTATTTTTTAAATATCACAGTACCAAATACGATACAGGTAATCAACTTGCACTTAATAAATACACCACAATTCTTACACCGAAACTACTTGTAACCAACGGACACAGAACGTAATATTATTAGAAACAAGCGTTCATGCTTGTGTTCCCACAGTTTTCATTGCAAGTGCTATAAGTCTTTCCCGTTGTTGTTTTTTCATTATTTCCGTGTTAATAAAGGAGTGGAAACATGGCACATGGAAAGAACTCACACTGATACCCTGATCAGCTAAATGTGCCAATCTTTCTTTTGGTCTTCGGTTTTTCATATCTTTTAATCTGAAATACGTTTTATTTCCATCTACATCGGTTGCAATTATCCCCTTTGTTGAAGGCACTGGATGGTGACATTTATATCTGTCTTCCATGTGGCTTTTGACGTGATGTGGTCCAATACGAGCTCTCTTTGATTTTTTTGATTCTGGCAGACGATACACTGTCGATGGCACAGGTATGCTAACTTTTTCTCCATGAGCCAACATGTCTCTTAACGCAGATAAAAGCAACTTTTTATCATGCCCGTGTCCAACTATACCCATGGTTGATAAAAGCTTTGGAGACACATCACCAAAACAACTCCAACTTGCTTCAGAAGGTTTGTATGCTGGTTTACCCTTTTTGTCCTTTTTGTCTCCAGCGCCACCTCTTTTCCCTCCACTTACAGCAGGGCGTTTAGTCACAGTTGTACCTTTTGGTCTGGGATAAGCTCTCCATTTACCAACGCAGTCAACATACCCATCAACACCAACTACTAACCACTTGCCGTTTGTCGTTTGGAATTTTCCAGCCTCAGCGTCTACATGCTCACCGTTAGGTCCTATAAATATATTAGGAGCCCAGCGTCCATCTGGAGCTACGTATCCATCAACATTAATCTCTAACCACTTATGGTCAGGACTCCAAAAACCACCTAAGTCACTGCACTGTTGTCTTCCATCAGGTCCTTTAAAGAACCTGGGTACAGGATTACCAAATCGGTCTACCAGTTTAACTCTGTAATCTAAATAAGTATATTGAGTTCCAGTATCAGCCTTAAATACTTTTTTGGGCTTGAAAGTCGGATCGAAAGTGGCGTTAGGTGGTGTGAATTCTACAATCCATTCATCTAAATCTGTATCGGAACCAATTGTTGAGTTTTCTTCAGAGCACGAACAAGAAACATCCACATTGACTTTACCGGACTCTGCCGTGAAACACGGGCACTCAGGGTCTTCTGCCCCAGGAAGTATACCCAAAGCCTGTTGGTAAGTTTTAAGACATATATCTTGACATACATCTCGGAACGCACTCTGTATAAATTGACGTTGTTGTCTCTCAAGTCGTCTTTGTTCACGTTCCCTCTTCTTTTGCCTGTCACGATTTTCCTCATCTGTTCTTCCTATCGTATATGTCACTACAGGTTTATCCTCATAGGGATGTTGATTAGGTGCTCTGGGCTTCGCATAAGTTTTCATCGTTTCCATAGTAACAGTATATTCTCCATCTCTCTTATGAACAATCAACAAAGGCCTCTTAAGTGGACGTTTCTTTTTGCCGGCATCCTTCCGCCTCTTTTTAGCAATTACTTCTCCAGGATTCTTTGCAATTCTAAGTAGCCTAAGAACATGTTTATTTACAGCACCAGGTTTCCACATTGGTCGGAACTAAAAAAAATTGAAATAAAATTTAAAAAAAAACCCATGTTACTGCAATCAAATATCCGTCAGTAATAAGTCTTAATAGCAAAAATATTTTACCTTCATTCCTGGAATATCTTCTGCGGTCCACAGCCAACCCATGTTTTTGGGCACAGCACCAAGGGTACCAGTGCAGGGCATAGCACATTCACTGTGTCCAATTTGCGGGGCTGTAGAAATAGGAAATAAAATATATTACCCAAGCATACACAATAATGATACTAAATTTTGCTGTACAAATACTAACAGAAATAAAATGAAAAACATGGATTAAAAAAAATTAAATAAAATACAATACGTACGTATACCTTTGTAGCCATAATTGAATTTAAATCTATCGTCTTTTTTCTTCTTTGTTGGTTTTTTTGTGTCTTTTTCGGATTCAACGTTTTTTGTAAGCGTTTGTCGTCTGCCCGATGCTCCAGCTTTTTGTGCCGAACTTACTTTAAAGCTTTTCAGACTAATATCATCTCCTTTCTTTTTACTATCACTTCCAGATGTGCTCCAGTTTTTTAATTTGTTTTTGTCAATCAGTTTGTGAAACAAAGGACATGGAAATGGCTTTTGATTTCCTGAGGTTGGAACTATTTCTTCACCAACTATTTCATATCCACCACAAACAGTGCAATATGTTGTCTTTTTTGTGAATCCAAATCTACATTCACAAGTACAAAAACAGGGGTCGTCACCAATTTTTATCTTTCCCGAAACACCTCCTACTACCTCTTCTATTTTCTCAGTAACATTACAACATTCTGACGTGAAATTAGTTATATCTAAAAGAATGCGATCATCGGGTGGCGGTAAAGGTTCTCTATGTTTTTTATTGTCACAATCAATTTGCTTACACTTCGTTATATTAATAAGGTCAGCAGCTTCTTCCGGTAAATCTAACGAGCAAATACTTTGAGAACATGATCCTGATCCTTCTTGTCTCATCAGACACTGACTATCACATAGTTTTAAATGATATCTTCCTTTTCGTTCTTCCACGTTTTCAGTAGAGACTTTAGGAGAATTGGCTTTTCCCGAAACATCGTTTTCAACAGTGAAATAATTAACACAATATACCCGATTTCCATATATACCTTTGGGACCTCCAAATATATAAGTCATTGGATTTACTTTCTCAGTGCGATCAAAAGATAATAGAGATTTAGATCTTAAAATAGTTATTGGACGGCGTGTACCAATATGAACGTCGCTATTTACAATTCTAAGGGCATTTTCTTTCTTTTCTTTATAAACGTTATCAGTTAAAGAATTGTTCGTCAATCCACGATGTAGTAAATCCTTATTATCGTTATCGTTATTATTATTATTTATTGGCATTTCTTTTTTTGGTCGTATATGTATATTGTCATTTGCTGTATGGGAACCTTTTAGGTGACTTAATTTTACACTCAATGTTATAGAAGCAATACACTTAGATGTGGATTCGTTAATAATATTATAATTACCATTAACTATAACTGGCGGTAAATCGTGTGTATTATCTAGTTTATTTAAATAGTTTATGTATAACTTACTCCAAGGTATACTGGCCCCACCTAATTTTTTTCTTGGGTACTTTTTGCTCCACAAGGATAATTCTAAAGAATGGGTGCACATATGTGAAGTGAGCCATTCAATGCTGTTTGCTAGTAACACTGATTGACCAGTTTGAATTTTCGATGTATTTTTGTCAATAGACTGTGATGTATTTCTTACTTTTAATTTTCGGGTCTTTCTTTCACGCCCTCCACCAAAGTCATCAGGTTCTCTCAAATTTATTGTAAAGACATCTGCGAACTGGCTCTTGATGTTAAAATCTTTACAATGCATGTAACGATTGAACTCTTCGACGACGATCTCGAATAAAAACATTGAATCCGAAAGAGGCATAATTGTATTAATTTTGACACAGAGCTAGAGAAAGAAACATATTTACATTTACGACTTAAATAGAAAATAACCGATTGTAATATACTTGTAATTTACAATTTTGCCAAAAATTTGTTATTTGACGTAAATCTGAATTTTATTCACAAATTATGTTTTGTTTATGTATTTTTTTTTCTTTTAATGTAAGCAATCGGTTGAGTGATGTCAGTCAAAAAGAGGTCTTTATAAAAATATTTTTTAACTTCAGTTTTTGAATATTTATATTGAAATTTTTTTGAATATAAATATTCAAAACCCGTTTTACCAGTTAAGAATATTAATATTCTAAACGGGTAAAATAAAAGTACAAAACGGATCAACCACTATTTTAAATTAACCAAAGCTATACAACACTGGGTACTTTCGGGAGTGTAAAGGATGATGTAAAGGATGAAGGTGTAAAGGATGAAAATTGATCATTGGAATTGGGACGTTATTGGGAGGGCAGTTTCATTGGATGTTGTTTTCAAATTTGATAAGTGTTTAAGCGTACTTGTTTCGTATATATTTTTCGTGGCAAATTGACATTGGATTGATATTGGATTGGATGGATTTCTCCAAGCAGAGCCGAATTTGGAGAGAGTAGTCGGGGCTACTGCCCCTCCACTTTGTGATTTACTTAAGATTAATTATTCTAGCTACGTAACCATTAAATTATATAAGTGTTTTAAATATAAACAAAAAAAATATTAAAAATAAAACAAAAAAACAAACCTCAAAATTTATTTTATAATTGGTGAACCAGATCGCGAATAAGTGTTAGTATTTACCTGTTGATATTTATAGAAACTATCACGAATCGTGGACGGTGATATTTTCTTATTCGGAGTGTTTGAAGCCCTGTTCGTTTTGGTAGCGGGTTTTATTTCGCCTATGTCATCATACATTTGTAGTCCTTGCATTATTTCTCTATATTTTGCTAGTTTCTTTGAATCAATGTGATACTTAGTACGATCTCTATAATAAACTGGCGATTGACCTCTGTCATAGTATGGTGATACACTCATTACTATTGGGTTTTTATTTTTTTGACCCGAGTACGAAACGGACTTTTTCATTTTTTGATTTTTATCACTTCCGCTTTTAGTCGGACTAGCTATCGGCATTCCTTTCTTATCTCCCTTCCCCAGTGCTGCCTGATCGCCCTTTTTAGCCGTACCTTTATCTTTTCCTTGAGGTTCCGGTTTAGCGGTCTTCTTAGAATTAAAAGTCGTTCCCGTAGCTGTAGATTTTGGACTTTTGGCTCTTCTTCTCGAATACCAGGCCCATTTTCCATCCTTGTCTATGTAGCCATCGATACCAATTTTTAAATTTTGTCCACTACTGTCAGTAAAAAAACCTTCCTCAGCCGAATAAAACATTCCATCTGGACCAATAAAGTTCATCGGTACCCAACGATTATCAGGACCTATGTATCC
This sequence comes from Polygonus leo, assembly GCA_018250455.1. Classification (NCBI taxonomy): domain Eukaryota; kingdom Metazoa; phylum Arthropoda; class Insecta; order Lepidoptera; family Hesperiidae; genus Polygonus; species Polygonus leo. The sequence goes on from DWNR01000974.1 coordinate 7,734, forward strand.
GTCTTTATTTATCTCCATCCAAATGTGACCGGGACCCCAGAAGCCTCCTAAATCACTACACTCCGTTTTTCCATCGGGACCTTTAAAGAACCTAACCACAGGATTACCGTGTTTGTCTAGTAATTTCACTTTGTAATCCAAATAATTATATTGACTCTCATTTTCTGCTAGAACAGGGGGGTGTTTCGCCTTCGTATCCCAACGAGCAGCAGGTGGTGTAAACTCAATGGTCCACTCGTCTCCATCAGTATCACTGCTGGATATACTACCTTCATCGGAACAGGAACAAGAATCTATTGGTGGACTAATATTGTTTACTGCCTCAGTGTGACATGGACAATCCGGATTATTAGGATTTGGTAACGGCAGCAAGCCGATGGCTTGATTGTATGCTTTTAAACAAATCTCCTGACATTTATCCCTAAACGTTGACTGTAAAAGGCGACTTTTACGTCGTGTCTCCCTCCGTTCCCTTCTTTCACGCTGTTTTCGGATTTTATTTTTTTCTTCCTCTGTCTTCCCAATTGTATAAACTAAAGGCGGTTTTTCGTCATATGGATACTGGAAAAGAAGTCTTTCTTTGGAATATTTCTTGAATACTTCCATATGCACAGTATATTCACCGTCCTGTTTCTTAACTACTAAAGTTGGTTTCATTTCTATTTTCTTTTTTCGCTGCATCATGGCTCGTTTTTTCTTTGCTATTATATCTACTCCTTCTCTTACAGCCCTATATCTTCTTACCAAGATTTTATTCGCTGCTCCGGGTTTCCATTTAGGTCGAGGCTGAAATTGATATAACGTTATCATCATGATTACCTAGAATGACTGAAACTTAAAAAAAATTAAAATTGTTGATTTTAAGGAAAGAATACGTACTTTCATTCCAGGTATGTCTTCGGCAGTCCAATTCCAACCCATATGCTTAGGAACAGGCGGATATGGATATTTTGTTTCTATCCGCTTTACTTCGACTGGTGGAGCTGAAACATAAAATAAAATATTTAAAAAAAAAAATTACGTAATTTATACATGTAAAAACTTTATTTAAGTTATTTTATTCACGTAAAGTAAAGTAAATTATAAAGCAATTAAAATAAAATAAAAAAGTAAATACACACGCTCATCTTCGACGTTAGCTGTAAATTTCCCAACCTTCTTTTTTTCCTGCTTAGTTTTCTTCACCTTTTCAGCACTTTTATCCTTTCTTTCCGAAAGAGTTGTAGATCGTGAAACAGTTAGTCTTTTATCACTGGTACCTTGCTTAGAGCCAGTGTTTCTAGAACTTTTCATACTGATAGTATCAGGTGGTTTCTTAGTATCAGTTTCTTCAGGCCATGGGCTTTCAACTTTTATATATTTTTTGTCATATAATTTATGGTAAACGGGGCAAGGATGCGGTTTGGCATATTCCGGCATCTCCCTTACATCATCCCCCAAACATTCGTATCCCCCACACACAGCACAATATGTTGTTTTGTTTGAAAATTTAAAAGTGCAAACACAATCGCAATAACATGGATCATCTGGTTCAGTAGTCTTTTTTTTCTTACTCATAATACCATCTACAATTAAATCTTTCACTCTTTCTGCTATGTCACATGACTTTACACAGCAAGGATTGTGGATTTCATCAAAATCTATGACTATATTACTATCTGCCGGACTTGGAGGGGCAACTGTTTTGTCTGGACAAACTGGGTCCTGGCATTTAGAAACATCAGAATGCTCTTCAGTTTCTTTTTTAGCAGTTGAAGAAGAACAAACAGTTTTAGAACAAGAAGTCTTTTCTGAAGTTCTCATGCTAGGACAATCTGTAGAACAATATTTAAATTTATCTGTATCCCCGGATTTGTCTGTATTAGCTGGTGAACTAGAGCCAGATTTATCTTTGTTAACGTCATGCTCCACTGTGAAGTAATAGACGTTGTATACACGTGTCTTTTCTTTTTTTGAAAATGGACAGTCTTTACCTTCACATCTACTTGCTTCACTGTCGCTATCGTTACATTCTTTAAGACAAGAAGAATCGCAAGAGTCTTTTTTTTTAAGTGCGTCCTGCATTTTCTTTATACAAGCACATTGTGTTGATAGACCTTCCAAAGTAGTACCTTCACTAAATATCCCCTCATGTCGCAAGAATTCTTGAATTTTCTCACCAAGAGTACATTCTTTACTTCCACAGGGCCCAATAATTTCATTGATATCGATTTCTTTATTGTCTTCTTCAACGAGATTTTCGATATAAGCTCTTAAATCTCTTGCGATTCTACAATCAGGCCTACCGCAGGGGCCTCTTATATTAGCTACATCAAACGTAGCTGCTCGTGATCCTTCCGGTTTTTTACCAGCATGTATGCAGACAGGACATGGTTCGGATTGAGCCTCATTTCTAAATCTTTCTGCAAATTTACCTTCAGGCCAATTTGTTTCTTTACAGTAACATAATTTGTCAATGTCAGTTGCTTTTACTCTCGGCCTTATTGTTGGCTGAGGTGTTAACATCCTCATATTATCGTTACAAGAAACTATAATCTTTCTAACATAATCGATGATAAAGTCAACATCAGGACAAGTTTCAGGTGCCCGGTATATTGATTCGGGAGGTTTGTCAGCATGGCTCATACAACAATAGTCTCCCTCATTAAAAAATGTAAGATTGGCTCCTGGAGCGTTCTTAAAATCAGCGAAAACTATTTTATTGGGTTTTGGTTTATCTTTTACAAAGTTATTTTCTATTTTATTAGAATTTTCTTCAAAGACTTCATCAGTGGTTTTTAAAGTGCACATATAGGATGTTGTTTTAGAATTTATACCAGTGTATAGAACTTTTTTTACTGCTGGATCTTCAGAAAGAGTGCGAAAGGCTGTTGTGACTTTATCCGTTAAATAGGACAATTTTACTTGAATACCCAATTTAGCCATTATTTTTGCAATACCTTCTTCAAAAATATTATATTCTTCTTTTAATGTTACGGATGGAGGTTCTTCACAATTACAAATTTTCTGTAAATACTGTAGAAAAATTGGGTCCCATGGAATTGAATTACAACCTATACAAGTTAGATTATCTTCTTTGCTCCATAGCGACAACTCCAAAGGGAATTTTTTCATGCTTTGTATCAAAAATTCAGCACTGCTCGTGAATAAAACTGACTGTCCCGATTGTATCACGGGTTCTGGCGGAGGTTCTTCAACTTTGCCTTTTTTACCCTTTGGCTTTGGTTTTGGTTTCTTCCCTTTCTTTCCAGGTGGTTCCGGTGGCAAGGGTGGGGGTTCTGGCATCACTATATGCATCTGCTTCGGATCTTTCAACTCAAGAGAGAAAATGTCTGCAAAATCACTTCTTATGATTAGTTGACGGCTTTCGACCATACTTTTAACACTCTCTACAACAACTTCGAAAAGAAACATAGCATTAGAGACTGCCATTTTGCAATTTTTTTCAAGTTTTGGTTATTATTTGATGGAGATAAAATTAACACATATAATTTTATATTATCTTTTCTATTAATGTTTACGTATAATTTTGAAGTAACTACGTGGCGTCAAATGCCAGTACCGTACTTGTTTTCTTATTTTTAATATTATACTTTACTATAACCAGAAACATCATAATTAAGCGAAGTCCGCAGGTCGAATCATTTGATGGAATTTCAAATCATTCATTTAAAAAAAAATTAACCCATATTGAAAATTAAATATTAATTTCTTTTAATGAAAACCAGAGTAGGTACTTTCCGTATCCATTTATTAGCAGTAATGAAACATTTGAGTTTCGATTGAAGTATTTCGCTATGCTTATAAATAATACGAATTGAAGCGATGATCATACTTTAATGATTACTCGTAAAAGATGTATTGCATCTGTGATCGCCAGCTAGCGAATTGTATACATGGTTGAAGGTATTGGTGAACGGTAGACCAGGGCCCTTATTCTTGAAAAAAATCCAATAGATTGGAATCGGAATTACCAAGAAAGACGACGTTTCGTATTCTCGAATCCAACACTTTTTAAGTTAACAGCGATTTTAAAGTGAACTAATCAACATTGCCTGCAATGTTCACTTAATAACCACTCCACGCGGTACATACGTTGGCGCTAGTGCTGGGTTGAAGAATTTTTCTTGGCAATTCCTATTCAGATCTATTAGAATTATTTTCAAGAATAAGGGCCCAGGCTTACTTTACTCTACCCGGCGCTCCTTTGCCCCTAAATGATTTGATGAATGAACTAGGCCCCCACCCTACTAAACTAAATTTTCGACTCGTATTTTAATCCTAAGTTTGTGTGTATATTAATCTATTCATTTATACAAAAACTCCAAATAATTAATAAAGCAAAGTACTTTTAAAAATAATTATTAACATTTCAGAACGAAATAACTGCCATCATTTGTTGTTGGAAGTCAGCTGATGCTGACAGTTGGCATCTGTTTGTCAGACTGACTTTTCATGACGAAACTTATAGGAAATTGTTACGAAACAAATACCTAGCTGAAATATTTTTTTCTTCAATATAAAGCAGGAGTTGCACGCGGCACACCATGCGGTCTTACGTTAGAAGCTGGAGGACCGAAACCAGTGTCGAGGTGTGAAGAAAGTTTACGCAGGTACGTATGAAATATTCATCACACGATAAGTTGTTTATCTCTTCGTTGTAAGAGCATTATTGTGTTCCGTGTTTATTAACGTCATAATTTCGATGTATTTAGCGCTACGCTATTTATAAATCGCGGAGTGATACAAATGATAGGCCTATTACGACATACAGATAGTGAGTCAAGATCATGTTTAGTTTCAAACAGGTTAGCAATATAACCCTCGCAATGTACAACAAGTAGCTGTTATTGCGGTGAAATATAAAATTGTTTTATAGTCGAAACGTCGTTGTAAATAATGATGATGTAAGTGCCAAAATGTTTATTTGTTATATATAATAATATGAATTGCGATTGGTAAAAGTAGTCAATATTAAGTATAATATTACCTCCTTAGTAATATATTAATGAAATAACAAATAGTAATAGTAAAAAAATGTAATTTAATGTAAAGTGCAAATGAATTAATTAAATTATTATGAGTAATTTTTAACATCCTTAATCAACATGTATTGTATCAAATAATCCTATAATTTATCATTATTAGAATGGTTTTGATACCATAACCTACATAGTGTAAATAAAGTGAAACATCTAACTTATACGGGTAATTTTTGCCAATATCCTACCAAAGTAAAATAATTCTACATTGTTACTAATAAAAACATTAGCTATTATAAAATATTATCATTATTTTTTTATTATACAACTAATATTTTTTCCAAATTCAATATAACCAATCTGAAAAAAATATTTACATTAAACCACACTTTTTAAATGATAATAATGTATGGTCTGAAGTGAAGCTGTTACTCCAGCTCCACAAATCATAGATTTAATTAAGTTCATTCATTGTACATATATTTATATTTTTGAAACATGTGTGTTATGGAGTTTGTTTCGACATTTCTTCTTCATAAGAAAACACCTTGAAAACGGTGGTAGCTTCTTGACTTTCAAAAAGAATTCTATGAAGAATCTACTTTGAATAAAAATATTTTGATTTTGGCTAAACTTAGTTAACCATGAACTAAACTAGTAAAGTTAAATGATAATGATTACAAAACATATTTTTTCGGTAAATATAAAAAAGATTAGATTCTTTTGTATTTTAGATAATATATAATACAACGCCAATTTTTTTTTAAATATTATTTTAAGTTGTAATTTCAGTATTAAATTAAAAAACAAAAGTAATTCCATCCAGATATAGTTAATCATATGAAAATATCAATTTAGCAAAAATCACATGATTTCTTTGAGTGTATTTGAGGAAAAACAAATTCAGAAACTTAATATACTTCATAGCACAATGGATTTCCTTGTGGGAGGCCTAGCAGGTGTGGGTGCAGGTTTCTTCAGCAACCCATTTGATGTAGTGAAGACCCGAATGCAGTTGCAAGGGGAGCTCAGGGCAAGAGGCCAACATGCAGTGCACTACAAGAACATCCCCCATGCTATGTTCACCATTGTGAAACATGATGGAGTCTCAGCCCTCCAGAAGGGACTGGTGCCGGCGCTATGGTTCCAGTTGGTGGTAAATGGGGTAAGGTAAGTTTTTCTTTTGCATGACAGTTATATGATGCTTTAAGATGTCCCTTACAGAATGCATGCCTTCGAATTCAGTTAACATTTAATCCTAAATGAAATTTTATGAAACAACTTTTGTAAAGAAAGATTTACAAAATTGTTTGCCAAACCAACCATATCCATTTCCAATTGATGCCACTGAATGCAATAATTAAATACTTATTTCTTATTTATTGACAAATCATATAGAAAAACTGACGGTACATAAGATTATTGTCATATTGATTTTATCTGAGGCGATGATGTTTGCAAAGACTTGTAAAATAAAACCGTGCCAAATATGATTTAATATTATTGTGTGGTATTACTCGTACAGCTATTATTAGTCTGTGTTGGATTCTCGAGTTTTTCATTCATTGCCAATGGTTTTTGAAAGATAATCTTAATTTATGCTTTATTTACAGTATTTGTTAAATTTATTACTTTAAAATTATGTCCATAACTCATAACTGCTGTTTTGCACTATTCTACTATGCAAATTAGCAATTGTGTAGGACTCTAGTACCTACCCAAAAATGTTTTTATTATACCAATGACTTAAAATGTGATTTTTACAAAAGACATGAAACTGTATTGAACTATACATAATAATGAAATAGTTCTTTTTCATTAAGCAATAGCAAACAGATAAATTTTAATAGAAAAAAATAATATCTACAAGTGTCAATAAAAACCTCAACATCATTATCAAGTATATAAATTGTTAAAACAGACTTTGTATGCAACATGATATGAAATATTTTGAGAATATATACAGCATTTTTATATAAAAAATAAAATGTTGTAAATATCTCCTCATTAATTAATAAGACCCCTATTTTAGGTTAGGAATATACCAGCAGGCAGACAATTATGGATTTCTACGAGATGATAAAAACAACACAAAGTTCATAAACAGTTTGTTCTTTGGGTCGATATCGGGTATGGCGGGAGCATTCTTCGGCAGTCCGTTACAATTGGTCAAAACTCAGCTCATGTCGTACTCTTCGAGGCAAATAGCCGTGGGTACTCAACACGCGCATACCGGAATGACGTTTGCTATATCAAAGATTTATAAGAAGAATGGACTGAGTGGGTTGTGGAGAGGTGCGCATGGGATGATGATCAGGAATTCGATTGGATCCGCGTCGCAGATCGCGTCGTATGCTATGTAAGTATTTTGTATATGTAGTATTTTGTATTTTGTATATCATACCTCCCTAATGCTGAAATCCCTCAAACATGTTACTACTGTATAATCATTGAAATAGAATTTACTACAAATATTGAATTCCCCTGCCCTCAAATCAGAATACTTGCGCCTGTATATATCCATGGACAAATGTCAAAGACCCTTCCAGCGTTAAATATATCAATTTTAATTGCTAAATGTCCATGTCTGTTTAGTACCTATTTAAATTCCATACATTATACATACATAAATCTACATCACAACCTTCAAATCAAACAAACATTACAATCATACTCATCTATTAAATTAAATACACAGCGACACAATTAAAGCTAGATATGTTAAACCTATAATTTATAACCAGACTTACAATCAAATTCTAATTTATATTCTCTACAATAAATATTTAAACTTATCTTAATTGATCTATACATATACTAAAACTGTAGACGAGTTCAATTCTGTACATTGAATAAAAACTAAAAAAAATACTCCTAGGGGTTTTCATAAAAGTAACACAAGCCAAAAAGACATTTTAAATTTTTTGTCTGTCTGTCTGTTGTGCGGCTTTCACGTAAAAATTACTGGACGGATTTTGATGAAACTAGTTACTAAATAAATATTAATTGAGAAAGAGAGAGAGAGAGAAAGAGAGGGAATAAATTTATTGTATGTCAAAAAACCTTGCATTAATAGTTAAAAATGCCATGTTTGCTTAATATGCTTATAAAAACAAGTTAGGTCTACAATAAGCAAATAATAATGAATGGTTATGTTTTAATTGTTAAAATTAAAAAAAAATGTAAAATCTCTTTTGGACATGTAACTAGATGGTAAACATTGGCAACTACCACACTAGGTTTTCTTCCACCTCTTAGTCATTTGTTTATTCAGTTTACTCAATAACAAAACATGAACTAAACATATCAACTATTTTTACCACCTCCTAAAAATAGACATTTTTTGTAGTCACTGTTGCCCATGTAAATTTGAAATCATCCCTGAGTATGATTGATTAGTACCTGAAGTTGGCCACAAATGCGTTGCTAAGACGTAGCCGGCAAACCACGCCTCCAAACCGAAACTAAATAAATTGCTTCACGAATATGAGGGTGGCGGTGATGATTCCCCAGTCGAACTACATGAGCCACCACCACCTACCACCTGGCAGCATCTATCATACGTATTTTCCTTTTTCCAGAGTTAAAGAATGGATGGACAGCAACAATTTGTTCCAGCAGTCGAAGTACCTTTCAGCGTTCGTGGCTAGCAACATCGGCGCGGTTGTCAAAACGGTCGCGTTGACACCCATGGACGTTATTATGACCCGCCTCTATAACCAAGGTGAAAAAAAACTTTCTATTTGTTTAAAACGTACAAGGTGGATACCTTCATACGATAATAAATGAAAACACAAGTCCTACTACTGCCTTGGAACATGTTGCAATAATTAAAAAACACTTAACATCGAATTTGAAAAAAAAATTTTTTCAAACAAACTTAATAACAAATAATGGTTTAAAAAATAGAACGCCATTTGTAAACATCAGTTCACTCACCTTTGATAAGAGCGGCAACAGCGCAGTGTCGTGACGTAAAATCTTTTGCTGTCATTATTGCTAAATTCGTAAATACCCACTTAATCACTCATTTATTAAATACAAAAA
>DWNR01000975.1:0-16762 GCA_018250455.1 Polygonus leo
TTTGGTTAAAATCGGTAAAGCCGTTTCGGAGGAGTACGAAGACAAACATTGTGACACGAGAATTTTATATATAAGATCTTTTTCAGCAAAAAGTTATTCTATTAAATATATTATAAATAGAAGAAGCGAATGAGTTTACATTCTAGCTCAAAACCTGCCAAACTTTATAGCACTTGGACCAAATTGGTTCAAAAATCATGTGCCATTAACCTGCAAGGTGGCTTCCTAAAAAACAAATCATGAAATAATGTGTCATGGGCCTCATGTATGTCTGAATGACCATTTGGAAATCATCAGCAGGCTACAAATTAGTGCTATGCGAGCCTGGGGTTGGGCAGCTTTGGTTTAACTGATGAGAAGCAATATTATAATCAATAACAAGCAACTATATCTCACCAACCACAATACATAAATAGCTTTCATCAGGATCGAAAGATCCATTACCACATCCTTTCATCTCTCCAGAAAAACTGTACAAAATGTACATTAAAATTATAACATTACTACTAGCTAATATAATAAATACAGTACATATATTTATTTATTTAATAGACATCCACAAGGAATTACTCGTGCAATCATCATGAAATTCTACAAAAATATTATTCTGAGGGTAAAAGAAGTATTATAAATTTTAAATAGGTAAAAAATTTGTATAATATAATTTGAGAAACCACTAGAACCAAGACCGAAACCTATATTTATAAAACTGAAAAGGTCTGGATGCAGAACAGGAGGCCTCAAACTTTCAAAGGTATTTTATAAAGTTGGTATTATTGGGCTAACACTGTTCTGATAAGTAACATAATGTATGTAACATTTGACTTTATGATATTTTCAATACATGGTATATTTTGAGTACATGTAAAGATGGGATGAAGAGTGTTACCTCTATAAAATTAATTGTTGTGCAATATTTGACATTGCCAAAGTTCTGCATGTTTAAAAAAAGGTGAAATTAATTAAACTCTCTTATAATGATCTAAAACACTTTCCAACAATGTTATAGAGTTAAAATTATCCACTATTCCTATAAGATGCACTTAAGTAACACATACAAATGAGATTTCCTTACCTTACCTACCGAAATCAAAGATCAAAAGAATATCAAAAAGCATTTGCATAAAAATTTGCAACAATACTTATAAAAATCTACGAAAAAAAAGTAATCATCAGTCATAGTTTAGACTGCATGTTTTGAAAAGCATTCTACTAAGAAAGATTGTGTTCTGCGAAAATTTTAAACAAGTACTACATGAACATGACATACCCGAGGCGCGTGGTGAGATGAAAACATTGCAAGCAAAAACACGAAAATACTATATACCTCCATTCTCATAAATAACTCAATCTCAAATCCAAAACTAGGATCATAAACGTATCAAAACGAATGAAATACGCAGTTATTATTAAACGTAATAAAGAATGACTAACCTCGAAACATAACCTAACTTTTTCACAGCTGCCCGAGTGACTGACAGATCGTGAAAAGCCAACAAAATTCTACAATTACTTTGCCCTCGCTGTAAAATCCTTGTAAGAGTCTGGAAATTATCAAATAATTCAAAATACCCAACAACCTGCAATTTCAGAGCCTCACGACTGCTTCAAATGGAGATATTAACGCAATTTACGACCTCTAACTACCACTAGATCACTAGGCACTAGTAAACTATAACACCTAGAATATATCAATAAAAGCTATTAGCATCGATCAGCGTAACTATCTGTCCAGGAATATTACCTTAAATTAAGTTAAACGTTCCGCCTGGCTCGATTTGCACACGATCGTAATAACACACGCGTTAACGCCGCAAGCGGCAGGTCGAAGGGAATATCAATATGGCCGACCAGAAGTTTGAGGCATGGAGGCCGCGGAAATATATACCTATACAGCCACTATATTTTTTTATTTTGATGGTACTTTCTACTTTAATATTATAGTGTGGTTTGAGCCATGAAAATATGTATTATCCTAAATAGATCATACTCCTACTAATATTATAAATGTGAGTGTTTGTATGTATGGATGTTTAGATGTTTGGATGTTTGTTAATTACGCATAAACTGCTTAACTGATTTGTATAAAATTTGGTACCTACGACGACCTACGTACCTACTACGACGAGTTTATGACCTGGATTATCACAAATTATTTTTATCCCGGTAAGAAACTTTTATATGTGCTAGAAAAAATGGCAAATGTTTTTGAAAAATATCGATTTTTGACTCGACTTAAATCAAATAATTTTTTTTTCGTATTAAAGTGATAAATGAGCATGCATACCTGGTAGAGGTAATAAGTGATCACTGCTGCATAAGGATATTAGTTATCATCAACAAATACCATTGATTTGTAAAGTCCAGCGAAGCAAATACGAGATTTTTAAAGATATCCTTTAAGAGGTTGAATGGGAAATATAAATTGTCATGGTAAATCGAAAAAAGTAGTATTTTTCAGTTTTCATTATGATTTTTTTTCAGCATTTATTAGTGCAATGGCTACAGTATTGCACATTCCGTATAAATTTCCTTTTAAGTTTATAAACGGCCAATGACTCTTTAGTTTAATAGGTTACCGATAGCACTCTTTAGGTACAGAGAACTAAATATGTATATCCATTAAAATACTTGTAGTGTATACCATAAATCCATGTATAGGTGACTTAAAATGTCAGGTAAACAAATCTGGCAGACTATTTCTTCTTGAGAAACTATAATGGTATGTGGAACTTTTAGTTTATACAAAAAATAAACTGTTTCTGAAATAATACCGCGTGGAAGTTACGTTATATGGAGTAGGTAAAGAGGTATACAAAAACAAAATGCCATAAATTTCGATTATGCATGTCTTAATCGATTTTAAATAGTAATTTATCTCCGAATTTCATTGTACTTCACTAATGTTACTGTTGACACTGTCGTCTGTCAAACTGTCAAATCAAGCGTATTGTCACCCATGGCAGTTTTGTTTTATTTAGCGCGTGCTAAAACCACAAATTATTAAAAAAATAAAGCGGTCTTAAAATCTTTCTGATCTGGTGAAGGTGTCCCGTAAAACATATATTTCTACTGCTTATATCTAGTTTAATAAATAAAGTATTCCTAGTGTCTCTGAAATAAGCAACAACATCAACAATGTAAGAAATTTAAACTTTTTCATAAAATGATAATACATGTATAGTTATCAACCAGAATTTACTGATTAACTTATTTTAGGAGTTTTGTGGATTTGGCGACGCTGGCGGTGCACAGGCGACATGAGATGGAGGCGAGGATAAACGGATTTTTAAAAAAGTGCGATTTAGCCATACAAAATGTTATGGGTCTGCAAGTGAAGGTATGTCGAAATTGTTTTCATAAAATGTAAGATAACTATCTTGCTTGAAAAATAAATTAAAATGTCGTAGGACACAAAAATTGGACAGAATGAGACATGAAAAATAACATAACATATGTTGTGTGAAAATGTGAAATTAAAGAGTTTTTGAAATACCCCCTTGTGCATTTATATCGGTTCTTCAAATATTAACGATTTTTTTTAATAACAATAATTATGCAATTTCCATGATATACAAATATTGAAAATATTTGTTATTATTAAATTAATTGTTCAATAAAATTGTACTGTCTGAATGCAAAGGATCTATAGTTATTAAAGCATTTCACATTTCAACCCTTCAAAATAATTAATAAATTTGTAGTTGTTCTATGAGACTATTTGTAAAAATAAGGTAATGAGAAACAATACTACAATTATTTATTAACTACTAAAAAAATACAAGTGATCATATGCTCAATATTTTTTGTCTCCTTATTTCACCACTTTGCAAAATAACACAATTCAATACTAGGTGTAATAGAACACATAATAAAATAGAATATGAGTAAATAGTTTTTGTGGAACATTACTTGAACAATAAAATTGTTTTCGCAAAAAATAGAACCAACTTCAAGTTGAACTAAAAAGTTAAAAATCGATATATATAAAAGGCAAAACTGATTAACTGACTGACATATCAATGCACAGCCGAAACTACTGTACCTAGAAACTTGAAATTTGGTACAGGGGTTCCTTTTATGATCTAAATTAGCACTAAGAAAGGATTTTTCGAAATTCTACCCCCAAGGGAGTTTCGACTTCTACGTGGACGAAGTCACGAGCAAAAGCTATTATAATTTTGATTATATAATTTTGATGTTGGTGCCATCTCCTCCTCCATTTAAAGTGATCATATATACTTATATATACGGTCGATATATCATAATATGTGGTCAAATTGAGAAACCTCCTTTTTTAAGTAGGTTAAAAAAGGTAACTTTTCAACTTGGTGATGCTGCTCTAAATAGGTCCTAACAATTAAACAAATAGTTGGTTATAATTGTATAGAAGAACATAGTAATTTAAAAAATTTGCTATGGCTAGCTGACCTAGTAGACATTGTTCTGCCAGTAACTTTCAATTTGTTATGAAACAAATTATGACATTTATATAAAATATAAAATAAGTTATTGCCTGTATTCTATGTTGGACATAGTTACATCTATGCAGAATTTCATTAAAATTAGTGCCATAGTTTTGGAAATTAGCCTAAATAAACATTGTGACAATTGTAAATGTTTACAACAAACTGAAGTTTTTAATATCAAAATGGATATCTTTATATCCTATATAATGTTTCTATTTATAATTATGAAAGGGTAGCAAATGTGCATGCAAATTAGTAAGCGAATCTGGTACCTGATGGCAAGGGGTCACTCCTGCCCATCAGTAATCACCCCCAAGTAGGATCAAAACATACCTGGACCATTTTAGCATTGACCATTGACCGTTTTAACATTGCTACCTGGTAGGACCAAGTCTTATGTGTAAAAGTACAGTTGGCAACCATCATCTCTCATTTCATCACTTTTCATATTGAAAACTCAAGAATTGTTTCGAGGAGATTTATGATGATAGGAGTGGTACCTCCTCTTATGGAACTATGCAAGTTTTACCACCTGGCATGTCCAGCCCATTTCAACTTCTTTCCAGCTTTAATGAAGGGCATCTGTCAATTTTTATTCTTAAAAATATAGTTTTCCGATATTAACATTAAATTCATATTTTGATTACCCACAAAATTAATCTGCTTGGAAGCTGAGTTTGAAGTCAAAATATGATTTTGTTTATAAAGATTTGATTTTGATTGATTCATTGAAAATTTTCAATTCTAGGCTCAAAGTTTTGTGGAGCAGTTAAACTGTGAACCAGCTGAGCTGAAAGACCGGTTCCTGAACTGCATGAAGCAATTGGACGAGTTCATGTATCTCATTACTGACTTCAACCTTGCTTTGGGCATGTTAGGTAATTTACTACTTTTTTGTTTACATTGTTTGTAACAATACACCCATATTAAGGAATTATTTAGATACCAAATATGCATCTGTGGAAGTAACCGTAAGACCAAGACCGAATGGTCAATTTAGTAATTTTCTAGGAATTTTTACTATACTGATGGACTCAGAGGGTCATCATTCTGCCTTGTACATACACCTTCATCTGTTTTGTCGAGTCATCTGTTGTTTCAGAGATTAGCATGGATAAAAATTGTGAATTTATATTATAAAACTAAGAAAAGATAACCCAAATGTTAATAGATATTTTTTTGTTTATTTATATTTCAGACGAAACTACTAATGTAGAGAACACGCCAGTACAAGATATAAAAAACAGGGCAATATTACCACCACAAACCAGTGGTACATACAACTTGATTGATGCTTTAACTGAACCCATTCCATCTACGTCCAAGGCTTGCCAGAATCAGTGCCCTTCAGAACAGCCTGTGAGGAAAAAAGTGCCTAAAGAAGACCAATTGTTAATAGCTTTTTCAAGTAACTCGAATTCATCAGACAGTGTTAATTTGACTAAGAATAATGTGGAACACAATCAGATGACAGAGAACATTGCAAATGTAACAAGTGAGGGTTAGTAAATTTTTTGGTGTTATTCCAATGCAGAGTGCGTGTGGAATGAGATTCTTCGAGGTATTCCCGGTGCGCTATGACATAGGGTTCTTCAGAATAGACGCGAAAAGAGTTCTCCTAAAAAGCCGGCGATGCATCGGTTGTCCCTCTGGTGCTGCAAATGTCCGTAGGCGACGGTGACTACTTACCATCAGGTAGCCCGTCTGCCTTATCGCTAGGTGTAGATATAAAAAAATGGGTTAACAATGATTATTAAAATCACTTACTTCTTTTTATCAGCCATTTTAGAAGTACAGTTCTCACTTCAATATTTATGATGGTCTTGATTTTTTTTCTTTAACTTCACTCACTGAAACAATTAAAATAAATGTATTTAATACAAGATTCTTCCGGAGCTTAGCTCATAGTATTATTATACACAATATCATCTATTTTGATTTTATAGGTCTTATTTTATTCCACAGTAACCAGTTGAGTATTGAAAAGAGAGAAAGCATAACAAACAAACTGATATTCATATTTAAAATGTTAGTTACTATAATTATATAATTATTTTTATTTTTTATTTTATTTTTTTTTTGTGTAAAGGTAGCAAACGAGCATGCAGTCCACCTGATGGTAAGTGGTCACTGGCACCCATGGACATCAGTAACCAACCTTAAGTACAATTGAGTCATACCTAAGTTTAATCACAGATGTGTTGCTACCCCTGAGGACTAAGGTGTTCGCCTCGCGTTTAAGTATAGCCAGCAACCAAGCCTCTCCATACCTAAACACAATAAATTACTTCACGGAGGAATATGAGGGTGGCGGTGGTACCTCCCCGGTCGAACTACATGAGTTCTACCACCTGGCAAAACCTGGCACCTGGCTGGTACTGGTGGGAATAAGTGTACAACTAGATCAACCATTAAATAAGTGACTCTTTCTATTGACCACTTTGTGCAAGTGCCGAGCGTGCCATTTCTAATAAACCATCAAGCTATAACCAATGTTTTGTAATGAAATCAGTTTCAGATACACTAAACCCCCTTTATGGTACTCTAAATGTAAATATAAACAAGTAATTAGTTAGAAGATCCTGAAGACTTTTCATCGCAGTAGATCAATTGCATTGGTGTACAATAAAGATAATTATTACTAAATGACCCGGTTGTTGTTCTGCCATGTAAATTAAAATTTTCTACCCTTTTAAACCCCGTTAGGAGTTTCAAAAGTTTCAATAAAATATTATACACATCTTCTATCAATACTGTTAAAGAATGTTAATGCAAAATTTGAAGTAGTTTGGAAAAAGAAATCACAAAACAAAGTTTGCCCCCATTTTCAATCCTCTACGGAGGAGAATTTCAGAAAATCCTATCTTATACGATGCCTCTATCATACACAGAACACACCCTCCAAGTTTCAGGTCTCTATGACCAGCAGTTCAGGCTGTGCGTTGTCATTCAGTTATTCAGAACAAAGCAGTTTATATGTGTAGATTAATGAAGAAAAATAATAAATTGAATTCATATAGTTTTATTAGTTAAACAGAGATTTTCGCGACGCATAGGTTTATTTCATTTGTTGGTAAGTTAGAGAAAGAGTTTAGTACAAGGGATATTACTTTGTTAATACTGTTTGTTATGGACGTGAATAAAGTATAATCTAGGCTTCTTAAGTAAACTGTTATGAAATACCACGCACACACACATCTTCACGTCAAATCCCTAACGTGGTAGGCAGAGAGTATCGAGTGCCTCACGGCACGGTTCTGGCATACTTGCCTAGCTTCTTCCACTTTCATAACTCCCCTCATACAAAAACAAACTAGCTCCTAATATACGGTCGTGAATACAGTATAATTTAGTCTTCTTAAGTAAACTAAAGTAACATAAGTAAACTGTTATGACATACCAATATTATAAAAGTAAATATTAGTCCAAATAATACTTACGTTTTTATTCTTTTTACAATTTTTTTATATTTTTTACAATATTTTTACTCAAACAAATGCCACATTTCGTTAAGCGTGACCACTGGTACACTTTATTTTTGGAATGCGTTAAATTTATCAAATAGAACGCTATTATCAAAGTTTTATTTGAAATTAATTTGTTTTTCACGAGTTTTGCAGTTTTCAAATCACACATAACTTGCCGGTGTTTTCTCAGCTGTCAAAAGTAGAGATGCGATTTGAAATCGATTAATCTAAGAATCGATTTGTCGGATAATCGTTTTACAATGTGAATCGTAAAATCGATTTGTATTTTTTTTTGTAAAACTTAATTCGAATTTGGTATTGAGTTCATATATTTACTTAAAATAAATATAAATTTCTAGTCTGAAAATTTAAGGTAAATTATTGTATGGATATGCAATTTTTGGTAAATCGATACTAGTAATTTTGATTTTTTTATAGGAAATATAACATATTTTATAGGAAACATTTTCTTTCATACAATTACTTATAATAAGTATGAGAAGCAAAACTTTTTAGTGGGTACACAGGCAAATTTCGCGACTAGATTCAATATCATTTAGTAAACTGTGTAATACGTGTAGGTACTAAATTGATTGGTTTGATTTAATTTAAAGTTCGCCAGGTGGTAGAACTTATTTAGTTCGACTTGGGAGGTACCACCGCCACCCTCATAAACCTCCGTGAAGCAATTATTGTGTTTCGGTTTGGAGAGGCGTGGTTGCCGGCAACACTTATACTCGAGGCGAATATCTTAGTCCTCAGGGGTAGCAACGCGTCGGTGATTAAACTTAGGTATAATGTCATCGTACTTGGGGATAATTGCTGATGTCCATGGGCGGCAGTGACCACTTACCATCAGGTGGACTGTTTGCTCGTACCTATGCTACCTTTATTAGATAAAAAAAATAAAGTTTATTTTCTTCTTGTTAGGACAATTAAATAAATGCTTGTTTTTAATTTTTTTACATTATTTTTTAAATTTAAGCATTACCACTTCAATGTGACGAAAAAACACTTCTAGACACAAGATCTTTGAAAACTAAAACGATTTCCATCAAAATGTCTTATAAATGAAACTGAATTACAATTACAATATGGTCGGTTGGTCGGTGTAAATATAGACTATACCATATATATAACATCTTGGATGGTTTCACATACATTGTATTTAATGTGATGTTGTATTAGTTTTCGTGTTCTGCTGGGCAACCCCTTTCATTTGATACCCATATTGTGGTAGTGAAGAAAAAATAACTAGTCCGCCATCTTGAATGATCCGCCATATTGGTATTAGAATGACATTACATATCTAAACATGCATTGTCATCTATACATATAATAAAACAGTAATATAAATCTGTTTGTTCGGGCTAATCTTCGAAACTACAGGACGGATTCGAATGAAACTTTTTTTGGTGTATAGATACTAAGCCTGGCCAACATTTAGAACACTTTTTACTGCGGGAAGAACGTTCATTCCTACGGGAAATTCAGTAATATTTTATATGGCAGAACAACGTTTGCCGGGTCAGCTTGTGTAACAATAACAAAAGCGCAGAAATATTATAAACGGCGTATAATTGTCATACTTAACTTATAATAAAGTGGTAGATAAGTCAAAGTCAAATCAGGGTGTGTGATTAAATCACTGTGTCAAATATATACTACCCATTACATTATACACACACACACATCTTCACGCCAAATCCCTAACATGGTAGGCAGAGAGTATTGAGTGCCAAATGGCACGGTTCTGACATACTTGCCTAACTTCTTTCTTTTTTTTCCATTACATTATTTTTATTGTTATTCTACAGACACCCAGGGCTGGGGCGTGTCCCCCCGCGGCGCCGGCTACCTGTTCGGCTCGGACGTGGTGGCGCAGTTCAACGTGTCCAACGACATCGACATGATCTGCCGCGCGCACCAGCTCGTCATGGAGGGGTACAAGTGGCATTTCAACGAGACTGTACTCACTGTGTGGTCCGCGCCTAACTACTGTTATAGGTTTGTGTGTTTCTGCCCTAATTTTGGTAAATTGACTGAATAATTTATGTGCATAGATAACAAATTAAATGTTATGTTAATTACAATAATTACAACATAATTACGACAGACTTACTAGTAAAACTCAATTAATTAATCAGCTATACATTAGACGTATTAATATACTAATATTACAGCCCTGTATCTGTATATGCTCCGCCATATATGTGTCATATTTTTCTACCACAACGCAATTGTTTTCGGTTATTTAACGTTTTTTTATATGTATACATTTTATTTTCTATACAAAAAATCTGTTTTTTCTGTACCCTGCAGTGCCCTTTTTCGTTGCGGTCCCGACAGTTGCTTTCACAGTTCAAATGTACATTCCAGTCTTGCTCGCGAAACTTAAACTAATCATATCGTATTGTAACTATATTTTGTGTCCAATAGATGCGGGAACGTAGCGGCAATCTTAGAACTTAATGAGAATCTGCAACGAGAGTTCACAATATTCGAGGCGGCGCCGCAAGAGTCCCGCGGCGTGCCCTCCAAGAAGCCGCAAGCCGACTACTTCTTATAATGTTGCATACAATAGACAATTGCGAGCGGCTACACATCCTAGTATTACAGTTTATTGTAGTGACAAAACATTTCAATGTGAAAATTATTTCATTGTGATGTTAAGACTTAAGTGTTTATGAATAAGTTCAATTAATACAAGCTCAGGTGTATACAGCTGTCAGGATTGACTAGTGTATACGCTGTTTCGTTCGGATCGTGTGTGCGTAAAACAATATAAAATAGGTATTGTTCACGTAATTTCAATTAAGTGTCAATATGATAATGTGACTTGATAAAAATGTTAATGGAATATTCTGCTCATGTTAGGCTATGGCCACATTGCGTTAATCTACGAGTGTTTTGTTAAAGTATTTTATACAAGCCGCTGCCCGCAACTTCGTCAATGGTCTTCAAAATTGGATCCATAAAAATCTGGGACACGAGACCTGTGTTAAACGAATTTATAAACTTTTTGTGTGCCTTCCATCCAGATCAATTCAGACGTATCTAAGCTACGTATAAAGACGAAGCATTTACCAGATTTTAAATAAGACCATTAAAATACAATTCACAATCAATATCGCAGTAGCTTTGCGTGACGCTCGTACAAACGTTAACGAAGTAACAATTTTATTATATGTAGTAGATAGATAAAGTATAGTGTTTAAACAGTGTTATTTAGGAATATTATACAAATATTACAATAATAATCTTCGTTCAATTATAAAGTACTGAGGCAGCGTTATGAACTGTACATGATGATAAGTTTGGTTCATAACTTACTTTCTTTACTTTACTACGCATTAATGCAAGCAATACGCATAATTGAAATTTTATTTTCGCGAAATATAAACCAAAAATAGTCTCAATATACCTATTGGATACCACGTTTAGATCTTGTTATAGTTACACTGGCTATTAATTTATCCTATTTCATCACTATATTTCTTCTGATCTTCATTTTCAATTGTAAAGTGCGCATCTTCTTTTCACGACAAAATAAATGTAAGGCATAAAGCGTAATGTGGTAATAGCCTTACGAATAATTAAATTGACTTCCAGTCGGATGATTGTGTTTATATATCTGTGATTAAATGTGTAATTGTCTTCATTAATACCCAACAAGTGAATGTCAAGAGTTGTTTGCCAAGCGGAACAGAATTCATCTTTTACTTCCTATACCGGGTTCTGGAACTGGACAAAACATTGTAATAATGTTGAAGTCTTACTTGCTGTTGTCTTGATGTACAAACAAATAACAAATGGTTCCTTGAGAACATTGGTCAAATTCAATGTTGATGGTCAATTATGTTAGCTATCTTACTGATGCTTGTGGTCAATACAGAGTCAAAAGAAATATGGAAAGTACTATGGCATGTTGCACAATAGCAAAATGGAAGTAAATTTCTAATATAAGATACATAACATTGTCTTTCTGTACATTTTATGTGCTTTATGTCGGTTGGAGCCTCAGATATCTGCAGGCTCACTAATGGCATTTGCCAACAACAACCATTCCCATAAAAATAACACATCAAGATTATGCCCCAACAAGATGTATACTTCTTAAAAAATACTTTTTTAATACTGTTGTTAATTAATTGACCAGTAATCCAGAAACCGGGCCAATCCTACCTGTACTAGCCTATACTCGTTGTTTGCTCTGTTCCTCATTATGATCTTTAAATATAGGTATGATTTACTAATAAATTACACTGAACAAGTTATATGAATAGGAAATAATAACATATGTAATTCATAATTAATGGTAAAATTGATTTGTTTGATACAATGATAATTATACTTTTATTTGATTTATGTTATAGAAATAATAAAAATACGTGCAGGTTATCTGATGTTATATTGGTACAAAGGTAACATTGGACACCTATAAAAACAACTCATTTCTTGACAACAAAAGGGGAATTTCCAAAATTGAAGCCTACTTAAAGTCTATGATATGATAATTTGTAAATTTTAAAGTAATAAATTCCTTTTCTAATGCTTTACAAAGTTTTTATTGAGCCAGTAACATGTTTGAAAAGCAACATGAAGCTTAGCGATAATTGCAACAAGTTTTCATGTATTTTTATAATGATAAGGTACATAAGGTGTTCTATAGATTTAAAGTAATTTCAAAAACAATTACCTTACCTAAAAGATTATATGTAAGAGCACAATGAATAGTATAAATGATCCATTTTAGTAGCTAGCGGATAGGTTAAATAATTAAAGTTATAATCACTGCCATATTCATAATTCTTTGTATGGTGTGGTATATATCTCAATACTTTTATATATTTTATACAGGTTATTCAAGTTCAGGCAATTGTTATAACTATTGTTCATTAGAAAATCTCTATCATACTAATAAAATGATGATTTAATGCCATAAAATCAATAGCAATGTTAAAAGTATAGTAAGGTAAAAAATACTATAAGATTATACATAGATGTTTGTATGTCATTTAGTCAAGTTCATATTTCAATGGAAAAGTAATCTTTCTTTCATGTGATCAATTAAATTTGGTAAGAATAAAAGGGAGTTTTTATTATGGATGCGAGAGCGGCTTAAGCATTTTTTTTTACGAAAAGTGTTTTATCTATTCAACTAAACAGCCAATTGATTTGATTGAAACCTTTTCAAATGTAAATATTGTTATTAAAACTTGACTGAAAACATCCAATCATTTTAGAAAGTTACACTGGATTAGACATTAAGATCGACACAACCATAATTTATAATCCTTGTTTGCCAAATCATCTTTGTTTATGGTAATGTGATCTCAGAATTATATTTGTACCATTTTATAACGAGATAAAAATCTGTTTGATTGTAGTGTATTTACTAGGTTCCTGTATTTCCCGTTCAGTAGGGATTTGGACAACCCCAACATTAAGCTAGGGTTACTTAATTTATTTGTGTTTTGTATCAACATAAGACTCCATAACTGTTATTTAATATTTCAAATCTGTTGCAAATGGATTGTCAATATTTCTTTCATATGCAAAGATAACAATTTTGTATCCACTTTTGTTTTTTTTTTACGATAATTAAAATGAAATTCTGATCAATCAATTTTGTTGTTATTTATTCAAAATAAATCTGTACAATATTCTACATTATAACAAATTGAGGTAGACAACAAAGTTGCTAAAATTGAAAACACTTATTATACTGATAAAACATTATTACACACATAACACTTACTTTGATAAAAACATTTATGTACATATTGTATTGCATAATTCAGTTAGAATATCTCCACATTTTGTTGAAATCTTAAGGTCAGCAATGTCATCAGCCCTTGTGGGACCAATATTTAAAATTGCTACTGTTTTGTTTTCCTCTTTTGCTTGTAAAATTATTCTGTAGCTAGAATACACTGTTAAACTAGACCCCAACACAAAAACAGCATCACTATTGGACACTTCATTTCTAACTTTGTTCACTCGTTCCTTTGGTACATTGTCACCAAAGAACACAATATCGGGCTTCAGCGGACCTTCACATTCAGGACATATTGGTACTCGGAATCTGTCAACTTGCTCCTAAAAAGAACACAACATTCTTGCATTATTACGTAATACAAATCTAGTAGTGATCACTTATGATTAGTAAAGAGTAACCCTAATAATCTGGTAAGTCCATTTTGGTAAAATTTACAGAATATTTAATAAAAAAACTTTGTTTTCTGTAATTTTCCCTTATTTTTTCAGTGTTACTTACTCATATAAATATAAAGGTAAGATATAGTTTTAGATTGAATTATACCGTCAATGTAAGCAGTATACCTGATTTGTAATTAAATCAATTAAAACTACATTTGGTGCTTTACAACCTGTATGTGCTTTAGGAACAGGGTCAGTACAACTACTTACAAAACCGCTACTTACAACAACTTACCCTAAAGGATGTGGCAGGTTTTCTTTGTTGAGAATGACTCAGTTGGTAAGAAAGCAATTGTTTGGGCATACAATCTGGATATGGCTATGGATATATGAATAATACAATATCGGTTTTCTGTTACTTTCACTTTTCGAATTATTTGAACTTTTTATATCAGCTTTGATTAGTTACAGATAGAATTTTATTTCAGGTATTCAACAATTTAATCTGAGCTCCAAAACATCCCTGCCATCTTTATAGCATTAACAATCCATTACTTTAATAAATTGTAATAATCACATAAAACAAAAACGAATAATACAAATAATAATAAATAAAAAACCTCACTTTAGATAACTCCACATCTCCATCAGGCCTGATCATTGAAAAACTGCTTTTCATATCTGGATTATACTTCAGGAGCTTTTCTTGTAATTCATATCTGCTAACCTCATATGGACATTTTAGACATTTCACAATGTAGCCGGTCCCATGAAGTTCAATAACATTTTCCGAACCAGCTTTGTGATGTAGTCTGTCTACATTTTGTGTCACAATACATGTGACTTTTCCAGCCTGCAATGTAATTTAATTAAACAATTACTTGTTTTATAAAGGTCATTCAATAATAGATTAGAACTTATTGGAACAACTATATTTTACAAATTACTAACACTAAAATCATAGATACTATATAGATACAATACCAATATCTCAGCATCCTTAACACTTGTAAATTACAGTAATAGTTTACGCTATTATGCTCTTTAATGTGTAAGACATGTAGGACTGAGACTGAATGATTCAAAAATATATTTTTGACTAAACCTAACAATAAGGCAAGGAGAAAAGATGGAGAGGAGACATTGGCGAATCCTTGGACAAAGGATTCGCCAATGTCTCCAGCTTTGAAAGGGAGCTCCTTATTAAGAGGGTCTATAGCGTAGAATACTGGCAAAACCGCGGGAAGAGTATACCTTTTCGAGTTGTCGTATAGAGAAGTGCGTTGCATTTGGTTGAATAGAACTAAATCGTGGCCAGCCCACAAAATTCCTTGCCCAATACCTCTGCCTCACTCTTGGATATTTCACAAATTCCTGGTACTGAATTGGTTTATGGTTGCTGCGCGCGTATAAACCAACTTCCTCCGATCTGTAGTCAGGTATTCCTTATGAATTTTAGATAAGAAATCGTTATAAATATTGCAAGTTATATTTAAAAATACAAATTAGAATAGTTGACCTATCTACCTGATTCTGTGGAAATTCCTGCGCCCGTAAGTACGAGTATTTTTTCATGTTTACGTAAAAAGTCTCGAAGGTTTTGATAATCAACTTGATCTGGCGGTTTGTAAGCAGGAACGAACACTATATTCCTAACAGGAAGCTTTAAACTTAATATTTGTTTAAGCATTATAAAAATTAAAAATTAATTAAATTACTAAATATAAAAAAAAATACAAGTAATAGTAATTTGCGTCGCGCATGACAGTTGACATTTGACAATCCAGCCAAACAATAGTGTTGTTGATAATACCAACAATATTGTCTATCGATATTATTGACAGCAAATATTATCGATTGCATTATCAATACAATCTGGGGTGAGCACTTCCGATAAATTTAAGGTAATTTTTGTCATTGAAACTTTAATCAGGACGATAAGGATTTCAGTCATCAACAACACATATATTAGGGAAAAGGGTAAATAAATAAATCTATCCATCGATATTTTAATATACCTGGACATATTAAATAAAAATGTGCTTTATAATAAATAATAATTCATTACTAGATTTTTAAACCATTATTTTATAAAAAAATATATTAGCTGTTATTATTAAATTGAACATAAATCAAAAATATAAAATAAGTATTATAAATTGCGAAGGCGTCTTAGCTACACTTTCTAATTTTATGTTCAACATGATTTCTTAGAAGTCTTCTTCTTAGAAATCATTATATATTATAATAAAATGGAAAAACTAATATTGAAAGATGAAATTAATTATTAGAAAGTTACGATATTCATATAGCGAAAACGAACTAGTTTATAATTGATTATAAATATCATAATAAAATGAAAGGATTATAGTTATATACTGTCAGTTTATCTTTCAAAAATATCTAGTAACTGTATACAAAAATTAGTAACTCATATTATGTTAGTTGTTGGACACAACATAATTTTGTGAAAATATAAAATAAAAAAAAAAATAAAAGAAATCAAAAGAAACATAAGAAGCTTCTAGAAATCATATTATAGAACGTAAAAAATACCTTAGAGCCGGTCCACACGGCGCGTTACGTTGCGTTGCGTCGTCGCAACGCAAAAGTTTCGACGCATAGCCGGCCACACGAGCGCTGCGCCATCGCAGCGTTACTACG
>DWNR01000976.1:0-16753 GCA_018250455.1 Polygonus leo
CCTCGCGTTTAAGTATAGCCGGCAACCACGCCTCTCCATACCGAAACACAATAAATTGCTTCACGGAGGATTATGATTGTGGCGGTGGTACCTCCCCGGTCGAACTACATGAGTTCTACCACCTTCCCTTTAAAATTTACCATTTCCCATACAATTCTTAATTTAAGTCTTTTTGACGGTAATTTCTTCACACGTACATTTTCCTTACTCTCTCCATAAGTTGTTACTCTCCAAAACCTGTCTGGCTACAGTAGTAATAGTAATAGCAGGTTATGCTAGTAGTATACAGTAGTAACAAAAGTATTTACCTCTAAGTGTCGGCTTATCAGCGAACGGGTTCCTGTACTCGGGGGGTAAGGGTGGTGTGAAGAACGCGCGGCCGGGGGGCGCGTACGACGGCACCGCCCCCACGCCAGCCAGGAGCGCCGCGCCGTGGTGCTGGGGTGGCCTGCAGACAATGATGGTCATTAGAAGTCGAAGGTCGATGGAGTTAAAATAGTAAACAAACATGCAGCCAGCCAGCAACGCCGGGTCGTGGTACTAGCGTGGCTTGGAGACAATGATGGTCATTAAGAGTTGGAGACATTTGTAAGGTATCAGTAGCAAACGAGCTTGCAACCCATCTGATGGTAAATGGTCATTGTCACCCTTGAGCATCCATCAAACTCAGATGCAAATGAAATTTGACACTACTTGAGGACGATTATGAATGCTGAAATGAAAGGCTGCCTTTAATGACTGGTGTTAACCCCTTGGATGACTCCAAGTTATATCTTGAGTAGTAAAGTTGAGTGGGGATACCAATCAAAAACGGCAGGTTCAATGACATTTGATTCCACCGTTTTTACATTATTCCATTTTTCAATCTGTAACGAACGTTACAGTTATCATTCATCAAATCAATCATCATTATCAGGTAAAGAAGGTTCTGTAAATTTCAGTACCTAACAATTCGCGTACAAGATTTCATAATAATCGGTAAAAAGCTCCACTTCACTAGCGTAACAAACAAAGTCGTCCGCATTTATAATATAACTTAGGAAGATAGTATTGTTTACAAACTGACCACGAGTAGGTACCCAGACATTCAATTAGACGCAATGAGACCACTTATTAAATTGACAGAAAGCCACAATAAGTTATCAAGTAGTCATTTATATTGCGAGACTTAATAGACGTAACTTATGAAGTGTAGTAAGTGCTTTGCTTATTAAATGGTTATTTATAAACTAAGAATATATACGTATAATTGTATATGTAACTTGGTTACGGTTTTTTTCGTATAAGTGTAGCAAACGAGCATGCAGTGCACCTGTTGGTAAATGGTCACCGCCTATGGGCATTAAAAATTAGTACGATTTAATCGTGCCTGTTGACCACAGATTTGTTGCTACCCCGTTGGATGTGTTGTTCGCCTCGTGTGTAAGTTTAGCCGGTAACCACGCCTCTTCAAACCGAAACACAAGAATTGCTTCACGGAGGATGGCGGTGGTACTCACGCAAGTTCTAAGTGGAAAAATATTTCTTAAAAATTAAATTATTTCTAAGTCAACACAGCCCGTGTTGACCCTTAGAAATAATTCGCCACATTTACTAATAAGTTTACTAATTATTACTATTCGAACGAACGAAGTTTTTATTGTAAGTATATGACGAACAACAGAATCTAATATAGAAGCGTTCTGTACATGACTACGCACAATCAGACAAGAATATTAATTTGGAGTTAAATTCACATTTACGTATAGGCGCCGAGGAATTCCTAGCAAAGAATTTGTATTTCCATTCGCATGCCTAGTTTATCTAAACATCTCATCAATACTCAGGTCTTAAGCAAACAACTGAGTCATTTGTTTATTCAATCCAGTGTTTCTACTTAGTGTTTATTTATAGGCACTATAAATTTACATACTAGGACAGAAGACGAATGCAAAAACATTGAATTTCAATAAACGGATTCTTGTATACAGACTTAACACGAGTAGGTAGGAACGCATCGAGAATTTTCAATATTAATTTTCCTGTCAATGTATACAAGTGTTCAACATGGATTTTGCACTAAATATATAATAAATCTGTAACTGATCTTAACATGAAAGATATTTGAGTGAAATCGATACTGGGAGCTTTACTAAGTAATAGAACAATGATTTTTAGAATTTTTTGTCTGTTTGTCTGTGTGTTTGTTCGCGTTAATTTTAGAAACAGCTGATCCGATTTGAATGCGGTTTTCACTGATATATTGTTGCAACTTCACTTAATATTTACAGTTTGTTTCGTTTCAACAGGTTCATAAATAAAAAGGTATGTCAATTAAAAAAATGTCTTTTCTATCTTTGTTAAAATTGCCTAAAATAGAGTGCAAAGTCGCAAAATTCAGGATTAACTGCATTATAAACAAATATAAGTCCTGCTTAAGAAAACACGGCCTTAAAATAACCTAGGTATTTTACCTAGGCTACCGTGTTTTTTTTAATAAACACAAATATTTCAAACTTTTTTAACGCAAGGTTTTCTTGCGTTATTATCAGAACCTCAGCTATTTTCAAAATTCCAAGTATCTTGTCGGGAAAGTACTTTGAAAAGGATTACATTTTTTTCCAAAACAGAACAACTTTATACTACTGAAATAATAAAAACTTGCATAGATCCTGTAATTTTCTGAATATTGTTTTTTTTAGTATTTCTTTGTTTCTTGGTAAACGCAACAGGTGGTCGAAACCTTACAACTAAATTACTTCACTGCAAAGTTAAATATATTCAAATAACCTCTATTTTGCTTGCCAGCACTACAAATTTAAACCTTATTTTCATGCTTTGAATTCACAGTTCAGATTTCTGGGAACAAATCAAAAAATTCCTTCCGGGAGCACGCGTTCCCAATATTCTAAAAATCATTGTTCAGTGCCAGACATATAAATAGACAAACAGACCGACCGGCTATATCAATGTTTATACGCAAATTTCTTTCAAGAATTAGCTCACGAGGCGTTGACCTCCACAGCCGTTATATCTTGACCTGCCTTCCGATGGAACGATAACCGCTCCACAGATCTTTGGCCCGATGTACCAAAGTATGGAAATGACAGGAATTGGCAAAACGCCCACGGCATTCTATTCATGCCTTTATTTCCCCAACGCAAACCGCATTTTAATGAAACGTATGGTAAAAATTTAACTCGAAATATTGGTATTGCGAATTTATCAGAACGAAATTCGAAGAGCGAACGGCGGGACTGCTTTCCTGTATCGAAAATATTGGGACGGCTTTTATTCCAGATGGAGATGTTTTTCGGATACCTACTTAAACGTTGTACAAGTTATAAATATTTTATATGGTAGCAAACGAGCCTGCAGTGATAGACAAGACAAATGAATTAGATCCTAAAAATTGATCTCTCGCGCTGGTGGTCCGGGTTCGTATCCCAGGCACGCACTTCTGACTTTTCAAGATTACGTGTGTTTAAAAATTTAATTATCACATGTTTTCGGCGGAGGAAAACGTAGTAATAAACAAACTACACACCTACAGGCGACTTTAAGAAAAATAAACTTGCAAAGGTTGATGAAGTCCAATCAATTCGCAATACGCCAGCGGTGAGCTCCCCATTATGGGGGAGACCCGTGGCCAGTAGTGGGATAATAATGGAATGTGGTAAAGTGAGCTTGCAATCTATCTGATGGTAAAAAAGGTAGAAATGATGTCCTATTTACACAGATGCGTTGCTACCCCTGAGCACATAATTACGAAAGTCAAAGAGCTTCAGAATTGTATTCGTACGCTACTTGTTTCGACGTTAGCTAAATAAAAATATATTTGGTATATCAGCAATAAAGGTTCCGTAAAGTTCTACTGAAAGTTATTATTGGCACGAACGCACGTGAAAATTACTAGGCAAAACTTTTACCTTTGAGAACTGTCGAATATTCAATTTCAGTCGTGACTGTCCGTTCTGAGCGTGATAAAGTTATTGCACAGAATTATTTATTTGGCTCTTTGACTCTTTTTAATAACGAAGAGGAGGAGGTTACAGAAGCGCTCAAACGTATTATGATAACGTGTAACTCATGCAACGAAAAAAAACAATATTAGAATTTATTAAACAGAGTATTATGCCTCATAATCTGTCTTATTACAATTAATGAAAGAAAACAAATAACTTATTGTTAAACTAAAAGGAAATATAAATTCAAGTTTTAATCAAGCAATGATACCTTATGGGTGTAAGGGTGGCAGTGGTGTTACCACAAAATAAAATTACTTAATTTATTTACATACACAATAGGTACTTACACTTTGTATTCTAAAATATGTATTGTGGCGCTTGCGTTATAAGATAAAGGCTAAAATAAACCCGTATTCATCCCTCATATACAATATAGTGTTAATTTTAAAAAATTATTAACGAAACAAAAACTTTAATACGCGAGGCGCTCCCAAGAGGTCCGTTTAAAAAGCGGAAAATAAAACCGAGTGCAGTTTACAACAATAGCGTTAAGATTTATAGCACTCTCGCTAAACCGACACTACACTGGAGAAACCCAGAAAATAAAAGCTTCTGTAAATAAAATTCGATGCAAATACAATAAACATTTTAACTCGGAGATGCTATTGAGTTTCAGCTACTCGACGCTAGATGGCGTAACGTGTCTTACAATGCGATAATTCTTTGTTATCGCTACTTTTTTTATTTAACTATTTATCATTCTGTCAATACAAAACAAATATTATAAAAGTGTTTTTTATTAGGTACAAAACAATTAATTAACATAAAATTCGAATAAACAATACAAAAAAGTCTTCAATCAAATGTTAAAGTTAAATAAAATAATTATAGATTAAATTCTACCAACGAATGACTGACAAGAGCATTTATTCAAGAAATGAAAACTTTAAATACACAGCGGTGTTCAACGAAATCTGAAATGGAGCTGGGTGTAGCTGGAAACAATAGCGCTTCAGATTAATGGCGTCTCGCTAAACCGACATGCTAGCGTACACTTTCCGGGAAATATCTTGAGTCTGAACACAATATATTTTTATCGTGAAGGTAAACGATCATGCAGTAATTATGGTGAGTGGTCACTGCCACATATGGAGAGTTGTTACTAATCCAAGTATGACTAGATCTTAGGTTGAAAACAGATGCGTTACTACTCGTGAAGACTAGATGTTCGATTTAGATCGAGACCCGAATTTGATTCTCGGCCAGTCTGAATGATGAATTTAGGATCATAGAATCTAACGCCTAACTTCGATTTAGTTAATATAAACCTAGAATTTCCCTAATAAAAATGATAATCTACAAAGTCAGAGCAGCATATATCAGATTTTTTTTTTATTGTGTAAAGGTAGCAAACGAGCATGCAGTCCACCTGATGGTAAGTGGCCACTGCCGCCCATGGACATCAGTAATCAACCTCAAGTACGATTGAGTCATACCTAAGTTTGATCACAGATGCGTTGCTATCCCTGAGGACTAATATGTTCGCCTCGCGTTTAAGTATAGCCGGCAACCACGCCTCTCCATACCGAAGCACAATCAATTGCAATTTGCAATTTGATCTAAATCTGTTAAATGCATTTGGGCCACTCTGGTTCTAGCTTCAATTTACACTTCTGTTCTGGGTCTGTGTGTTTACGCAAACAATATAAGTATGGAGCTAAGAGTATAGAGTATATTTTGAACTATCTTTTTCTTTAGGGCATACTTTCAAATAAATAGATAAAAGACATATAGATAAGAAAACTATTTATTGATAAGAAAACTCGTTCAATTTTTGGCAATGTTTGCTATATGTGTATGACATTTTAGATTCAACTATCAGATTATTGGCTGAAGCATAGTACTGGAATTGAGCCCTATTTAGAGAGAGAGTGATAACTACCAAATGTAAATATAATACAAAATTTATTATCCGCACTTATCAACATACATTCATTATTAAAATTTCTACATTCACAATACAATATTATTTAATACGAGCAGTAGCCCGCGGCTTCGCACGCTATATTAGACAATTTTAACATAGGTGGAAACGACATATTTTTAAATTGACATAACTTTTTTATTGATAAACCGTGAATGAAATAAAATGAAACAAACACAAAATATTAAATGAAGTTTGCCACAATAAATCAGTGAAAACTACATTCGAATCGGATGAGCTGTTTCTGAGATTAGCGCGAACAAACACACAGACAAACAGACAAAATTAATAAAAATCATTGTTTTGGGTTCTATTCATTAGCAAAGACCCCAGTATGGATTTCTCCAAAATATCTTTCATGTACAGACGGCAATCAGTTACAGATTTATGTGCATAATTAGCTATCCGACACTAAATCTATCCACAAACAATTGACAAAACTAATCGTAACGCAATAAATAATTATGTTTTGAATTGTTAGATTTATTCCCAACACAAAATTTGACGTCACCCTCTTGTCACTTGTTTGTCCCAGGATTTATATCCGGGAATTAAATGTTTTGACAACACAGCATTAATGCTTCAATCATGCTTAGCATAAAACAGTTAATTTGAGTACATTTGTTTGCCTAAATGTATGAAATCTAGTGAATTAAATGCTCTTAATCCTTCAGACCTTCAGTCTAAGTATACCAACTCTCTAAATGTGCATTAATAAGGAATTCTAAATGCAGCCTGCGTGGTAGCCTTTATTATCTGCATATATATCTGGGCCATAAACAGGCCATTGATAAACTTCTTACAACGCGTAGGTTTCCTTTTTTAACACGCTTTTATTATCTTCATCTGTATGTATGTTTGTATGTATGTAACCAACATGTTTAGACTCGATTTTGACCCACTTCAAACGGACAGATTTAATTCAAACCTTGCAAACTTATCAAGGATCGGTGACAATACAATAATTTCATGAGTTTATCTCATTATCCTGATTAGAATCCTTGAAAAAATATATTTTAACAATAAATCAAACTAAAAAAATGAAAAATATAGTTAAAACAGCTAAAAACTGGTAATTATAGCAGATAATAGATAGGTTTGTTGGACCAATTCAAGACCCAAGGCTCCAGTGCGATAGGCTAAATCATTAAACACTTAATCTATCCGTGCTCATAAACTCCGATCGTAGGTATATCTGTCGTGTACATATATAACCTTTGACTTGTAAATTTACATACTTGGACCGACAAATTCTAGATTCTGATTTCCAAAAATTCGACTCCATATCTTAAAAGATTTATTATTATTATTTAGGTGTTCAAAAGATTACACGCAAATTGCAGATTCCTAAATACGTTTAAAGCCATATTTATAGTTTCGCCCCGACCAAGTTCAGATTCAGATTTCCAAAAATACCTTTAAAGCCCGACTCGACCTCCAAACTCGAACTAATAAAATCAAGTAAACAAACATCCAAGTTCACTACAAGACCAACTAGTTCACAACTTTCTTCATACAAATGAGCGTTGCACGGCCATTTTGCCAACTTGTGGTTTTGGTTAACTACGGGCGTCAAATGTTTAGTGAAACATGTTTTTATAAACGTTTTTCAAATTTGCCAAGTGGAAGAACTCGTTTGGTTCGACCGGGGAGGTACCAGCGCCACTCTCATAATCCTCCGCAGTTTAGAGAGGCGTGGTTATTTTTTTAAACGTGTTTAAATTTTTTTATTGTTTTTATTATTGAAACAAATACACACAAAGATTATTAACACCCAGAACCAGAACAAAAATCTGAGTTCCAGATTCACTCTTTACAGAGCCTTTAGCAAAAAAAAACACTAAAAAGTTAACGTAATAATATAATTACTAGCACTTACTTTTTACCTAGATATAAATCGACACATAACCCAGGATAATGCTAGATCTAAACGATTCTCAGCTCTATGTCTATACAAATATGGATTATCTCACGTCGTCTTGAGATGGAAAAACCCAGCCTTACGCAATTGACACAACTGATTGATAGTAGTCGGTACTGGATAAATGGTCTTCGAGATTTCTTTTACTGTAAACACCCTTTTCATCGAATATTGGAATATTTCTGAAACTTAATATTTTCCCTTCAACATTCGTATGAAAGGGTGGGAATATATCTGGTATTATCTAGATCTTAGCATTGTTGTATGTGGATTTATTTATTCTATACCATTTTTATCAATTTCCAGACATAGCAGATATTTAAAAAAATATTGTAGTTGATGTCTTTATGAGAGCAATAGAGAGCAAAGCCTACTTAGAATCTCTTTTTGTTTGTCTGTATTTTTGAGCGCACATAAGAAATGAATATCAAATTTCATTATTTCTCAAAACATAATTTAGAACTCGGTAGATGACTCGTGTAGTTCGTCCAGGGTGGTACCAGTGCCACCCTCATGATCCTCCGTGAAGGTGGAGCATTTCTTGTGGTTAGGTTTGGAGAGTCTTGTTGCCGGCTGTACACGAGGCGAACATCTTACTCCTCAGGGGTAGCAAATCGTCTGTGGTCAACTTCAGATATGATAATGTTTACTAATGTCCATTGGCGGCAGTGACCACTTACCATAAAGTAACTTTTGTTATTGGACGTACGACATATCGATTTAGCTTTAATTGAGACGTGCTCAACAAATTATAAATAAAACCAACCCCAAAGTTAAACGATTCATTACACGCTTTCAACAGTTAAGTTTTTAACCGAAATTCAATTAAGATATTTCGCGAGCATCTCCACTTTGCTAATCCCTTGGCATAAATTAAATCATTACCGTAAATACGGTTTAAGGGCCCCTAAAGTTTAGCGTCGTTTACGTAAAAGTTTGATCCGCACACCATTTAATTCGCTGTAAAAACGCATAAACCCGACAAGCTATTAGGAAAGATAATGGTAGCTGACTCGGGGATTTTAAACCCGGCTCGCTTAATGTTTGTTTTCGAATCACTGAATATAATTCCATTGTTTTATCAACCACTTCTGGGCTCAATGACTTAGGGAGAGCGTCCTCGGACAGTCAGATCTAAATTTCGGTATCTTTTTATATTTTTAGCAGTCTATAAATAGCTTTTCCGAAAATAAAAAGAATTTCCTCAATGCGTTTATCAAAGTAACTTACAAATATTTCCAAATTTCTAATATAAAATAATTTATAAATGTACCCTCATCTATCTACAAATTATAAATCCGCCGCGCCAATCAGAGCGCTCGAAATACAAAACAAAGCTTACCTCGGCTTGTGATACGTGGGGTTGCTGTTAGTCTTGAGTATGTCGGCGTTCGGGACGGACGTCGGCAACGCGTGCTCTCGCTCCAATTCGCTCTCATAGCTCTCTAGTGGAACGTGCTTGCCGGGCAAAGGGTCCGCTGTGAACAAAAAAGAAATATTGTTTTTTTTTATTTTAGAAATTTTGCTAATTGAAGATATATTTGTAAATATTGTTATTTTTATTCAGAGTATTTTAAAATATATCTAATCTTAATCTGAGTGTAAATCACAAACAGTCGAATCGGTGGCAGAAATCGTTGGTATATTTAGAAACAAATGTTTCTTCATCTTTAAGTAAATATATTTGTACTTGTTAGTATTTGTTGTTGCTATTATAAGGAGATAGTTAATAATCTATATCGGATATGGCTTAATTTCAATAGCATTATGTTCACTTGATCGCTCAATCGAACCGCAAGCAATTTGTTTCTAAATTACGCAGGTATTGATAAACTAGAACTAGCTAGAACATAATTTTAGTAGATCGTCAACTTCACTTTTCTCACTATTATACAGGGGCCTCCCAGTAAAAAGGATTTAGGACATAGTCTACTGTTTTAGCCAAGTGAGAATTGGTATACTTCACACACCCTCGAAATTTCTTAGGTGCGTAGGTTCCCTTATTATAATATATATTTCTTGGCCGAGAAACAAGTGTAGTTATAATTTTGAAAAATGAAAGTGTGGAAATAGATTTTTTATTTATTTAGAAAAATTCGAACCTGAACTCAAACAAATCTTTTCTTAACAATATGGATTAAAGCCGTAGCACACACAATAATTGGTAGACTTCATACACTTTTCAATGTATTAAACAGAACTTTCAGAATATGTAGATTTCCTCATATGAAAGTTTCGTCTTAATATTATTCATACAGTTTTAAAGACTTGATAACTTTCCCTATTTTATCTAAACCTTCTTTATGCTATATTTCTTCTACATCATTATTTTAGTAATAAATGGGTGGCCAAAATATTTATGAGGCAAATACCAATTTATATACACCAGTAGTAGATGGTTTTTGATCATTACTAGGAACTATTCTTACTTTTTGATCTTTATGTGTTATTACGATGTTTGTCCGGGCTCATTACCGAAACTACAGCATTGATTTGATATTCATTTGTCACAGATATGAAGCTGTGTCCAACTTAAAATATAGGCTATATTTTATTTCGATTAATGTCTTTTTTTACAAATTTAAAGTAACTGGCTGGATAACGTGTGTCAGGTCAGCTAGTCTATTGTATATAATACGAATGTAAAGCTTAGAGCCTTAGCATAGATGTTGGGAGTAAATTTCATATTTACATATTTCATATCATATACCAATCTATTCTACAATTTATTATGGCAGATATCGTATGTATAGTAGGTATTGCATACGTAATATAAACTCAGTTATTTGTACGTTCCTCGGATATTGTACACCGCATGAATACATGTGTTAGGTCAGTGCTACAGATTTTGACTAATTACTGCTTCAACTATACCTACCGACCAAAATGGAATAGTCAATTCGATACAAAGGTAGTAGGTATTTAATTTTTTTAACGTTAAAACAATAAACATTTGGTAGATATAAATGATATAATATAATATTGGAATGGCATCCCGGCATTGTTGGTTGATATCTCTTGTCAAATAATTAACCTTTACGTAAAAAAGAGTGGATATGTGGAAGTATGTAGAAAATAAAAACACATATGTATTGAAGTTTTTTTTGAGATAGAGATCTCGTATTAGCTGCTCTCGTAATAGGTTGTCCTAATTCCTGTGAATCACCGAGGTTATTATATTTTTTAAACATAACCAACAATTCCAACAAACCAAGTCAAAAATAGCATAATTTAAAAAGACCAAACATTTAATTCCAAGTAATTCTAATTACCCAACCGTAATACAAACAACGGACAAGCAAACCCAATAATTACACACATATACATATACAACAAATTATAACATGTGTACATCAGGAACAAAGACAAAAGGGTATCATGTTTTGCTATTTGCGCTTCTCACGAGTTATCAAATTCGGAGTTCACTGGAAGATAACCTATTGTTTCTAACACAATTGTTGTATTGCAAGCGGTAAGCGATAAGTTTTTTTTACGAATGTGTAGTTGCTTTTGGCCCTACTGGCCTTTACAGCTTCACCGAGCGTTTAAGGCAAGCCAACTAAGGGCTCAGCCGGGAAAGAAGGCTAGAACGGGAGGGATGGGCTCATACGTCGGCCATTCGCGTCGATATGGGTTCAGTAGGACTTGAAATGGGCTAAGCCATCTCTTCCAAAAGTGGGTTTGCGGCTAATCTGAAGGCATATAAGGTAAGCGATAAGTTGGTATGCCTAAAAGATTAAAAGTATCATACTTGGACGATGTTTTTGACCGTTTAGGGTACAGATGAAAAAAGTGGGGTTTTGTAGTCGGTTGTATTTTTATTATTTTTACATCAGAACTCCGTCATTTGCGAACCAATTTGTTATTGCGTCGTTATTATCGACTTTCCTAACGCGAAGAAATTGACTCATGCACTGTCAATATTATTGTATTGATATAATTGAATGTGTATGGAAGGGGTATGTCAATCATATTACGCCGTAATAATATTCTTCAAACTTATTGTAGGGGCCGCCCTTTATAAGCCACCCTGTCATTGTTCGACTAAATATATTATTGAATGTAGTCGAGCAATCTTTCATTAGCTATTTCACTTACACTGAAAAAGATTTCGTTGTGGAATCTTACCAGCGATTAAAAAAATAATAATTATCT
The DNA here is from genome assembly GCA_018250455.1 of Polygonus leo. Classification (NCBI taxonomy): domain Eukaryota; kingdom Metazoa; phylum Arthropoda; class Insecta; order Lepidoptera; family Hesperiidae; genus Polygonus; species Polygonus leo. The sequence goes on from DWNR01000976.1 coordinate 12,008, forward strand.
TAATGGCCATTAATTTTAAGTAGTGAAAATTCATTTTAAAAGACGTCAAGTGAATCAACTTGGCATCCATTCGCATCGCATCTCGGAATTCTCATCACTCTAACTATACGACACGTACCTAAGATAGTCTCTATTGTTCTTAAAACGAGCGGTCAATAGTATTTTGTTGCCGACCCAGATTTCCAATGATGCTGTGGCCTGATATTTTAGCATGATAATTGAATCAAGAAGTTCTTTTAGCTCTTATTAGGGATGTTCTCTAACAATCACAGATGGCTTTTATCTGATTGGAATAAATGGCTGTAAGATATATTATATAGAAGTTTTTTTTATGTACGACTATATATATTCTGCTAAATTAGATTCTGAAGAAATACCATTACATACATACCATACAATAAATACATACACACGTACATACATACAATGTATTTGTTTTGTATTTGCTGCTAATATTCGGTCTTATGATTTTAGGAATCATTAAGAAGGTGGGTGTCTATTTTTTTATTTACTTGGATTTAAACCTAGCGATAAGGCAAAATAATGAATTGATGTACAATAAATAGGATCTTCTCTCAATAGAGAAGATTCTAATTCTTGTATTATTGACATTTGTTGTATTACGCCGATCTAAATTTGCTTCTACAATAAAATATTCTTCTAAGCATTCCGAGGAAAAAGTTTTTTTTTTATTGTGTAAAGGTAGCAATAAAATATTCTTCTAAGCATTCCGAGGAAAAAGTTTTTTTTTTTATTGTGTAAAGGTAGCAAACGAGCATGCAGTCCACCTGATGGTTAGTGGCCACTGTCGCCCATGGACATCAGTAATCATCTTCAAGTACGATTGTGTCATACCTAAGTTTAATCACAGATGCGTTACTACCCCTGAGGACTAAGATGTTCGCCTCGTGTTTAAGTATCGCCGGCAACCACACCTCTCCATACCGAAACACAATAAATTGCTTCACGGAGGATTATGAGGGTGGCGGTGGTACCTCCCCGGTCGAACTACATGAGTTCTACCACTTGGCAACAACACATTTAAAAAGTATTTTCTTTTTAAATGTGTTGTTTTTGACAGAGTAATAAATATTCTGTTTTTTTAGCTACACAGTATAACTCGGCTTAATAGATACAGCCGTATGATGACGGATAGTCGAACAGCAAAGTTTAAATAAGGGGAACCCATTGCTTAACTTTGGTAATATTTTTGTATGGAACCCTAAAAACATTACAATACCGTTATAATTAATAAGTCTAATATAATTAATAAGTAATCATGGTAATATAATAACCTATCCTTTGAATAAGTAAGAACAGAATGAACAGAACAAGTGGACAACTTATTTGCAGTTAGGTACTATCCTAAAAACTCAAATTGTGTAAAGCTATAAAACGCATAAAATGTACTTAAAATAGCACTTTGCGATTATACTGCATATAATTAATCCACAAACCTCAAACACTAGGTTCTGACAAATAATGTGTGTAAATAAAGTAACCATTAATAAAATGCACTGGTTTACATGCAATATTAAAATGTTTTAGGCCATTTCAAGCTCAAATTTTAATAAAATTTAAATTCCAACGTTCATCTAAGTGTATAAAATAGAAAAATAATGAAAACAGTGTTAAGATGAGCCGGTAAGCCGCAAGTCCGAGCGCTGACAAGGCTGACTAATGCCTCGCATTAATATCCCGTAATTAATTGTTTGCATGTCCGAAGACCTACCGTCTCGTGGAGTTTCACTGAAATAAATTAACGAACTAAAACGTTTTATGCTCTGATGACACAAATTGCGATCCGGTTGTGGCATCCTTTTGTTTTGCTAATGTAATTATTATTTTTATTGTGATGTAAAACAATTAGGACTCGTTGTGGTATGTTTTATTGTAGGTGTATAAATTAGTTATTAGTTTTCAAAATACTTTAAAGCAAACATGTCAAACATATCATTTCTCTATAAAAATAATATAAGTGTGTCAGGTGCTAAAACTTGTGTATTTCGACCGGGGAGGTATTGCAGCAACATCATCATCCTCCGTGAAACATTCTTGTGTTCCTGTTTTTGAGAGGCGTGGTTGCCGGCTATACTTACACACGAGGTGAATGTCCAGACCTCAGGGCTAGCAGCGCAATTGTGGTCAACTCCGGTACTATTCAATCGGATTTGGGTTGATTACAAATGTTCGTGGACGACACTGGTTACTTACTATCAGATGAAATGTATGATCGTTTATTACCATGTCCGAAGAACTACTATCTCGTGGAGTTTCACTGAAATAAATTAACGCACTAAAACGTTTCATGGTCTGATGACACAAATTGCGATCCGGTTGTGGTATCCCTTTGTTTTGCTAATGAGATAACGTTTTTGTTATGACGGAAAACAATCGGGTTGTATTTAAATTTCACGTTTAGGACTCATTGCGGTTTATTTTATTGTAGCATAATAAATTCGTTATTTGCTTTCAAAATATTTAAAACCAAGAAGCAAGAATAAAATTGTTATCTGTAAAAATAATATCAGTAAAAATATTGAAGATAAACTGTGAAGCACCTATAGTGTACATCTATGTGATATAAAACCACTTTCAGGGCTTTTAAAACATGTATCGCAAACAAACTGGATGACAGGCTAGTCAAATAAATTCTAAAAGTAAATAAACAAAATTGTGAACAAAAACAAAAACTACCAAAGTCACAAAATGAACGGTTCACTCGGCTGTGCGTTTTTTATGATATTGTGGGATGGTATCGGTCAAATAGAGCACTTTAGATTTAAAACCGAGTGGTGCGGTTTGTAAAACACGACGAAGGTAATTTTGTCCACTCGATGCCGATGCTCGCCCCGTGGAAGTGCCCTCCAGCGGGATGGATCGTAAAATATACGACACTCAATATATATGGGTAGACCCGTTTATGCCCACTTAGAAAAAATGTTGGCTTAATTCAGCACGTCGTTACCCCTCCCACGCTCTCATAAATATAAGCGAACGATTCATGCGATTTTATCGTATAATACTCGAATCGACCTCCTGTAGGATAATTAGCTTTTACCTGTACTCCACTGGTTTTTATTCTAAGAATTGTATCCATATCAATGGCTTCCTAATGTAGGAGACGGGATTTGGTCCGACGTTTTTGGAAAGGGACTTTTATTTCTATTTATCATTAGCATAATTTAGAATGAAAAACGTTATTTCTTTGATATTCTCATTTCCATGCAAATTGGAAAATCATGAAAATTTTACGTTAAAATATATCTATCATTATTGTTTGTGAATTATTTAACGTCCATTAGTTATTTTTACAAAATACTAAGGAAAACAAATTGTAATGCCGTTTGTCATACATAATGTTATTGTGCCCCGGCTGACAAGTATCTCCTGTCGAATTTTCTGGCAAAAACTGTCTACAAACTTGTACCATACTATAAACTTATATGTATAATATGCTCAATTCATGTTGCAATTGGTAATATATGTTGTAGTTTTTATAACTGGCGAAACTCTGACCTAACCTAATGTTTTTTAAGTATGTAATGTTTTAAAACTTATACGATTTCATAATTTGGGGTACGATTTCATAAATGGGTAAAACTTCATTCACATCGCCCGTTGCCGCTTTAACACTAAAAAAAAACGAGTTACGTCATTCTCGTTTGCCACTCGCCAAGCTCTTGTAGAAAAATGAGCATATCCCTTTCTGTTGACTCTTTGAATTCACCACACGTCATCGATTTCCTCTCCGGTCGCCTATCTGGACAATGAGAAAAAAGAGTGGGCTTGGGGCGACACACAAAGAGCATTCGCGTACCTGCCTGCCTTCGAAAATAGTGTCGGTATGAAATTTACCCTGGACAAGACCGCATGCGGCCTTTTACAACTGGATAGGTATGGTTAGCAAAAACAGTGGTGTTAAAATATATGTAATAATAATATTTCATTGTCCAGTAGAAATTCCATATGTCCATGGGCGGCGGTGATTACGTAATATCAAGACTGCATGCTCATTTGCTATTATTTATTTGCTGATTGTAAATTTTCTTGGATTTGCTTATTTAGGTGATAAGTGTATTTTCTACGAAATTATCTTTTTTCGATTACGAAATTATACTATGATATAAATTCATAGAATATTAAGTGTCGGTTTATTTATGTAGTATAATAGTATCGTTAAATTTGTTTGATCTGTTGCCATTGCGTGGGCTTTATGAATATTTGTTACTTCAATAACACAAAAAATTGTGACTGAGAAAAGGAGAACTGATATTTCAATTAACAAATAACGTTATACTTTATTTATTCTTCTAGCCTGTAGCTAAATATAACTTTGTAAAATATGAGTAACCAAGTTACTATTAGAAAATAATCTACATAACGTTCGATCCCATACCATGTAGTTATTTTTAAAAGCACGCCAAATATGTGATGTAATAAAATATTGTTTTAACCCATCCCAGACATGCAATATCTTCCCTCGCTAACTTATCACAATATTGGCTTTAGGAAATGTTTAACGGACTTTATATGTATCTACCGTATTCCTTAATCTATAGGATAAAAATATATTTTTGCATTGTGGGTATATCATATTCTTATATATAACTAGCTGACCCCACAAACGTTGTACTACATATGGTATGAAAAATACATAGTAGCCGATTCTCAGACCTCCTGAATATGCATATAAAATTTCATAAAAATCGGTCAAGCCGTTTCGGAGGAGTATGGTAACACGAG
>DWNR01000977.1:0-16737 GCA_018250455.1 Polygonus leo
AAATTTGAATAGCAAATTAATGGCTGGGTTGGAGCGGTGCTGTTGCGGTGCCGTGATAGTGTGCCATGACCTTTAGTAGTACTTTTGGAGCCAGCCCGTATAAAGAGCTTCGCCTTGGGGGCCGAATTTCCCTACTCTATACTATCAAACTAGTGATGCAAAATCGCATTAGTAGTAGGACGTTCCAGCATAGCATAGTAGGATTATCTCTCTTCCAGACTGTGACTACATACATATTTTGGGTGTAACTTTGTTTTAGTGCAGTACTAGATTTTATTAGATAGTAAGCACAGTATACCGTTGGTCCGGGCCAATATTACATGCTTTTCCGCCGCATTTTTAAGCACTTTTTTATTGTTAACTAAATTTTAGTAATAATGTTTAGGTTGCTAATAACATCTTTAGAAGAGGCAATCATTCAGTCTTCAGGGGAAGAAAAGCATCTGTAATCAACGAGAAGTAGGAGTTTATTTCTGTCTGAGGTATATTACAAATGCCCATAGGCGGCTACTTATCAAAACCTGCGTTTCGGTAGCTATCTTCAGGTAAACTGAGAGGAAGCTAAGACCTGACGATAGAGATTGTTATACACTCGCAAAAGTTGCGTCTCCTGAGGTTTATTTGTCGCTTCGATTAACTCACTCGCTCACAAGTTTAGATAAGACACTTACCTTACGGTTCGCAGCAAATTCAAAGATAAGAAGGATAACATGTCATTGGTAGGAACATTTATGATTTTAAACGGGGCTTACGGACCAACCCTTTTGGGATCAAACAGATTTTAATAGATAAGAGAGCTTAAATTTGTTTTTTAATTAGTACCATAATTTTCGTTCCCTTTTTGTGAGACTTCTTTAAAATTGTTTGTAACTTATATATTTACAATTATATAACTATGACCCATGCTTTGGTTGTATGGACTGCGTACTTTTTTATACTTAAATCTAGCGCCAGTCATATTAGATTCAGAAAGACATCACTGCTAAAGATACATTTTCAAAAGAACCAGGCGTGAAGGCTACATTTCAGTTTAATCGGACGTTGGAAAGTGATTCGAATTGAATAAGTTTTCTTTATGCTTACTGTCTACTGTGATACCAATGAATGTGTAACTAATGTCACTTTATTTATTCATTTTCTCCTATATATCTCCTTTTTTATTGTTATTTATTCTTCTCATTCTTTGTTGTTCCGCTTTACCTTTCTTTGCACTTCCTCAAAACCTTGAGAGGCTGGTAGAAAATGCTTCTTAGCATTAAGTCCGCCGTTGGTACCATAATGTGTACCATAATGTTTTTGGTTTCAATAAAGAATAAATAAATAAATAAAAATAAATCCAATTAATACAAAGAGTCGAAAAGTAACAAAGACGTCGAAAATAAGTCCAAAGTGTACTTAATACTGTGTGCTTAATTAAGTAATTAATTAAAGATCTACTAATTACCGGCAATTCGGGATTTGTTAAATAATTTATAAACGTTACCGAATTTCTATTGTCGACTGTCTCAAATTTCCTCTTTGGTAAGTTCTAAAGTATAACAAATCGTTGCTACCATTAAATATTTAAAGCAATTAAACTGTAATTTAAAGGCAATAGCAAAGACGTAATCATTTCCGAAGAACAATAATTAAACGTTAAAGTTTCTCAGCATTATTAATAACTCTTCGATAGTACTTTGGCTAAGTAATGTATACTCCATTTCAATAGAATTTGACCATCTTGTAAACAACTTAGATTAACTATTTAAGGCTAAGGATGAGAATGTAATCCTTATATTAAATCCATGCCTACTCGGTGTCTCTCCGTTAACTATGTCTAATTCTTGGGTTGTCTGGCAGTAATCGCTATGTTAGTAATAAGACCGCCTTTTAAGTTTTGGTGTACAATTAAGAACTTTTATATCGTATTGAATTGTATTAATTTTAATATTTAAGTCGAAGCCTCGACTATAATAGTAGCGACCTCGTCGACCTAGTCGTATTTGTAAAATCGATAACATGTGTTATAACTCCATATTTAAAAAAAATATGAGATACATACCTACATTTTTATATTTTTGACAATTTGACCACGCAAATTTTTGACAACGCATCTGTGATCAAACTTAGATGTTATTTAATTGTACTGGGGGATGATTACTGATGTCAATGAGCGGCAGTAACCACTTACCATCAGGTGGACTGCATGATCGTTAGCAACCTTTATACGATTAAAAAAAGTATAATTTTATCCCGATTTTAACAAACCAAATTAGTACCTATTTTAACACATGGATAGCGAAACCCTTTTTTTTTAATTTTTACTCTATAGCGGTTTATAGCTTATTCTATTATAATGATTTATTTGATAGCTTTGAAATACTTGTTTTCCTATAAAATAAGAAAACAATGAAAACGACTTCACAAACGATATCGTTAACGCAAAAAGTCATAAAATACAATTTGAATACAATAAGCCAAGACACAATTGGATTTCTGTTGAACAATAACGAGGGAATGAAAAATTCCCTACTGAAAATGTATACGGCTTCCAAAGGAATAAGCGCTTTGTTCAATCATCAAAATAAGTTTACAGTTTAATTAACTTATAATTGGAATATCTTAAGGGTTTCACGACTTTATTATGGGATGATGTACGATACCGGTCTATTATACACAAACCTGATTCATTTATTTGACATACTCATCTTAATGATGAATACAAATAGGTATATTTTTTGCTCAAGATGTATGGGATCGCTATAAGAATGTTCAGTGGATATCAGAACCAGTGCCGATGTTCATTCATTGTCAGCAACTCGTTAGGCATTAACCTGCTATATTCATTAACCAGAATATATAGGCAGATAGTATTCTGATTTACATTATAGATAAAAAGTTAGCCCGTCCATGGCAGTTAGCAGTCTACATTGGGCAGCAAGCCCATTAACTCTTTTCTTTTTTGACTTAAATTGACAATCGATAAAATTAATGAATAGAACTTGAACTTGTTTTTGACACGTACTCTAACAATGTTATTAATTTATACTATGGATACAAGAACTAGTTTTTACTTTTGTTTATCTTTATTAGTCTAGGCGTCGTTCTGCTTTTTGAAAAAGTCTCGACAAACGTTTCAGAAAAGACACAGACCATCTTACGTATAAATTATTTATTAATTTTTCTGAAGGTTGACCATAAATGCGTTACTACCCGTGAGGACTAAGATGTTCGCCTCATGTATACAAGTAAGTATAGCCGGCAACTATGCCCCTGGCGGTGGTACCTCTCTGAACGAACTACATGAGTTCTACCACCGGGCAAAGTGTAAATGTATCTAAATGTGACTAAATGTGTTTACAATTATATAAATCAAAGTATCATTAGACTATAATCCTATAAACAATACTACGAAGACGATCTAAGCGTGATAGTGACACGAGAAACCGCAAAAGGGCCACTTAATAATTGATTGTGGTGAGTGAACTATGGTTTCCAGGCTTCTATGGTTTGCGTTTCCGAGTGCAGATGACAGATTTATAAATTATTGCGTCATCAAAGACGCATTAACACAGTTTCATATTAAACCGTAATTAGAGAGACATAAGATTCAAAGTTGAATGTTGGTGTGCAATCTTACATCAAACGGAACAACTCGCACTACATCAGAAAGGAAACGAACCATTAATAATAAATTGTGGTACTTAATTGATGAAATATGTAGGTATATAATTCTAAAATTTCACAAACATTTAAGATGATCTTTGAAGTAAATTGTCGTTGCATAATTAGTTAACGCGGGCGTTTGAAAGTTTTTCGAGTGATTTCGAGTAAACTTTCGTACGTCATCTACGGCTTGAATTTACTTTATCATGACATTATTACAACCTTTTGAAGGAGGTGTGAAGAGCCTCCGATATCGGCGTGTTTATATGAGGAGAGTTATGAAGTGGAAGAAGCTAGGCAAGTATGTCAGAACCGTGCCATTTGGCACTCGATACTCTCTGCCTACCGCGTTAGGGATTTGGCGTGAAGATGTGTATGCATGTGTAAGAAAAAACTCTTAATTATACTTTTCAACCGTCAATTCTCTTTTATGTCTTGATCTAGATTGAGAGCACGGTTATCTATACAAGGCTGCGACGTCATAAAGCCACGTGGTCTACTTAACTATAGTTTACTGTCGATACTTTGATAATGGATATGAGCTTCTGTTTAATAGTTATGGTGGTATATATTCTTTATGAGTGATGCATTGGTATAGTGAATATCATAGGTACTTTAAAACCCATGGGTCACTTTTTTATTGTGTGTAGGAAGCAAACGAGCATGCATTCCACATGATGGTAAGTGGTCATTGCCGCCCATTTACATCAAGAATCATTCTCAATATGACTGAAACATACCTGAAATTGATCACACATGAATTTGCTACCTCAGATGACTAAGATTTTTGCCTTGTGTATAAGTATAGCCGGCAGCCACGCCTCTCCAAACCGAAACAATAAATTGCTTCGCGGGGGATTATGAGTGTGGCGGTGGTATTTCCCCGGTCGAACTAAACGAGGTCTACCACCTGGCATACGACCTGTCTGAGACCTTGGGTATAAGCAAACGATGTATGGTTGATAACAGATGTAGACATCTGTATACGGCAGAAATCATGTTTCTATTACATGTACAAATATTTAATTCCAGTCTTTAACTATAAAGAAATTTCTTATGTCTATATAAATATACTAGCTGTGCCCGCGGCTCCGCCCGCTACCCCTACTTTTAGGGGTTGAATTTTTATAGCCTAAAACACGGTCGGGGATCGTCTCTACAGATTAGTCAAGTTGGCATCAAAATCCGTTAAGCCGTTTTTACGTGATGCGCGGTCAAATAAACAGACAAACAGATAAACAGACAAACAGACAAAAATTCTAAAAACTGTTGGAACGTGTTCTGTTATTGATCCTAAGTATCCCCAGCCAACTTTTTTTTGAGTATATTCCATGTACAGACTTTCGACCCTCTTTAGCTTTATTATATGTATAGATGTATAGATTTTCGGTTAAAAGGCAATAGAATTCAATACGACGTAGTCACTATTTCTATTTTAGTGTGTCTTGTATAAGATGCTTCGTCACGGTATTATACACAAAAATCTTGGAGAGCTAGCATATTTTTGTTATACGTCAGCGAAAAGTAAATGTTTATAACGAGGCGAAACTTATCAGGCCGATGTCACGCCTACGCGTAGGATACTACGGCACTTTTTACACTGCAAGCGATGAACGATGAGATAAGCAGTATTAACCTAGTGGTTAAGGATCCGACAGATTACGCGAGGGTCTGGGTTCGAATCTTTGCATACCTCTTATTTTTCAGATTATGTACATGTACATATTTAAAACTTAATTTTTCACTTGCGGTGAAGAAAAATATTATGAGAAAACATAAAAGGCTAAGAAATCTAACACATCGTAAGGATGTGTAGGGACACATCTAAGGAATTAAAAAAAAAATCAAAGATGTGTGAAGTCTACCTTATTTTACTTGGCCTATCATATCGTGGAATATGACGTAATTTTTTTTTCATTATGAAAACCGTGCCCAGCAAGATGAAAACAATAGGTCGGCATGATGGGATGGAATATAAATTTAAAAAAAAAATCATAGACATGAAAGACCACTAAAAATATTTCTACATTTAATGTATTTATTACTATTATAGAATAATTTACACACTTACTTCAAATATAATATCAAAATCGCTATGTACTTTACATCAATAAAAGTACTTGTTACACGTATAACTAATTTATTATGCAATAGATGTTCTAGTAGTGATTTATTATGAAATAGATGTTCTCCAATTTTATTTAAACCATACCAGAGCATCCAAGTAATTGGATAAAAACATCTTCATTTAAAACCCGATTATCGTCTATACTCATCGTAACGAGAAGAACAAAATGTTTTTTTTTTCGTTTCTCAATATTTCCCTCGCTCGAAGTGGGGCAAGGGATTAACAGACAACTTAATCCTCAGCCCTTATCGAACACATCAATGTCAGACAGTTTTGACGTTTAAGGATTAAAATCAGCCCAGACTTTTGCATCGTAATCCTGCTTCTGAAGGTTGAACCTCAAATCTGATAGATATTGAAGGAAAATGATTTAAGATTATTGGAATCGTGCTTTTTAATTTTAAGCATTGTTAGTAATACTAGAAGTATATTTCTAGATGATAGACATTTATAACTTTGTGGATTGTTTTTTTTTTATCTAGGGAATATTTGGCAACTTGATGTAAAGCAAATACTAGATGATAGAACTCATGTAGTTCGAGCGGTGAGATGCCACCGTCACTTCAATAATTTTCCGTGTAGCAGTTTTGACGTTTCGGTCCGGAGACGCCTGGTTGCCGGCTATAGTTACACACGAGGCGGACATCTTAGTCCTCATGGATAGCAACCTTAGGTATGGTACCTTCGTATTTAGGGTGGATGGCCACTTACCATCAGATGGGCTGCATGCTCGATGGCGAACGTTATACTATAAAACCATAACAGTACAAATACTTTACTAACAAAAGCATCTGTGTGCCTGATAAAGTAACATTCTACAACAGCTGTAATGTAAATTTTGCATCATCTTGTTTGTTAGTACGTTCTACACCGCAAATTCTATATCTTTATAATGTTTGTGTGTGGAGTGTGTGTGTCGTATAAAGTAAATTTGTAAAACAGCTATAGTGTGAGAAGGCATTATAATAATGGTGTCCGGGTCATCTTATGAGCGTAGTGATAACGTCACTACGCTCACTCTCGACGTTTTACATACGAATAATGTGATCTTGCTAACACACTAAAACTAAGTGGCTGTTTTTTATTCCAACTTGGACGGGGATTATTTAATGGAATACTGGTTTTTTACCAAAATAACAACCGATAGGACTACATTTTATGATGGCCAAATGATGATCATAATTACCAAGAATTAATGTTTTTTTTATTTTTTCTAGGATTAATATGATTGTTCGTTTCGTAAGTTCGTTTTATTTGTTCATATCGTTTGTTCGTTTGTTTCGTTCGCACGCTTTGTTTGTTCATTCTATTCATTAGGTAAATTATTTTACTCGTTTCGTTTAAGCAGTAAAGCACGTAAAGTTTGCATCAACTTGTTTGTTAGTACGTTCTACAGTGAAAATACTAGCTGTGTGTCGTACTATTATTATGTTTGTTTCTGTGTCTGATAAAGTAATGTTGTACAACAGCTGTAGTGTGAGAAAGCATTACGACAATGGTGTCCGGGGACATCTTATACGTAGCGACGTTAGGTCCGCGTTTTATACACGAATGTGATCTTGCTAACATAGTAAAACTAAGTGGCTGTTGTTTGTTCCTACTTGGACTGACTCAGAATATTGGATAGGATACTAGGATTTTTCCAAAATAACAATCGATATGACTAGATTTTGTTTTATTCGTTCATTTCGTTTTGTCGTTTGTATCGTTCGGTCGTTTCGTTTGTTCATTCGATTCGTTAGTAAATTCATTTCATTCGTTTCGTTAAACGGTTGTTCGTTAAAAACGTTTGTTCGTTTGGTGCGTTTGTTTCATTCGGGCAGTAAGGCGCATAAAATTTGCATCATCTTGTTTGCCGTGTTTGTTAATTCCAATTGCCCTATCATCATTATGTTTGTGTGTGTATACGACACAAAGTAATATTGTACAACATCTGTAGTGTGAGAAGGCATTACGACAATAGTGTCCGGGGACATCTTATACGTAGCGACGTTAGGTCCGCGTTTTATATACGAATAATGTGATCTCGCTAACACGGTAAAACTAAGCGGCTGTATGTTTGTTCTTAGTACGTGATTAAATTTAAAAGCAGTGCCAGTGGAAAGAAAGATTCTTGTGTTTGTCGGCTTTTTCATACAGTTTATATGACATAAGTAAATAATGACCAAATACAAAGTTAAAAGATGTTGTTTGTTTCATGAATGTAATTGATGTGGCAACTGAGCATGGTGTTCACAAGATAGTAAGTACTACTATGTCTCATAATATCAGTGACTGACCTGGATTCTTGGATACTTGGATTTCCGCTAAGTTTCACTCAATATTATTCAATTTTATGATGCCCAACACACATTTATAATCGCCAGTAATTATTTCGGAATGAAAGTGTTTGTACGTTTCGTATGTTTGTTTCGTTCTTGTAAATTCGCAAATTCCAGTTGCCGTGTCATGATTATGTTTGCGTGTGTCTTATAAAGTAATATTGTACAACAATGGTGTCCGGGGACATCTTATGAGCGTAGCGACGTTAGGTCCACGTTTTATAGGCGAATAATGTGATCTAGCTAACATAGTAAAACTAAGTGCCTGTATGTTTGGTCCTAGTACGTGTTTACATTAAAAAAGCAGTAGTAAGCAGGATTATCATTTCTCTCGGCTGCTTTCTTATAGTTTTTTTAGATTATTGAGGACAGTGCATTTAAAAGTAGTAGAAAATACGATTCTTATTTCTGTCAGCCCTTTTCATATAGTTTTTGAGGCAATAGCAATAGTCAAAGCAGGGTTTTAGCAAATTATTTATAAATTAATACTTTGATTAAAGTCCATCTGCTATACCATTTTGTAAAATGAGCATTAGAAAAGTCAAAAAATATTTTAATGTAATTGAAGTAGAAAAAAACATGCAATTCACATGATGATAAATATCACTGAGTCCCATAACATCTATGGCCGACTTGGGTTCTAGGATACAATGTTGACTTTGTTTCTAGGTTTCACTTAGATTATCGCGAAGTTGTGATCGATATTATTAGATTTAGTTCATGCATGGGTGTAAGATTGTGTGTGCGCCTGATAAAGTCACTACTATTCTACAGCAACTGTCTATTGTGTCAATCTTTTATGAGAGTAGCGACGCTAGCTCGGCGTTTTTAAATACAAATATTATAATCTCGCTAACATAGTAAAACTAAGTAGCTGTCTGTTTGTAGTACGTGATTACATTTAAAAGGAACGGGAAAGGAAGATTTATCAGCTGCTTTCATATCATTGTGTTATGGAGGATCGAAATCATTGACACAGCTGATTTAAGTGCTTTAGAAACTTAATTTTATGACATTAATAAAATATTACGACTAGTAATATGATACATCGCAATGTGTTATGTATATCATGGAAGTATTTCTATTAATCTTATTTATTTGTGATTCAAATTATTTCCAATCTCGCGCTGAGCCTAATTCTTACCTCTTTTGACTTCAAATTTTCACACCAAATTTTCGCACCCACAAGGGTTTACCCTTTATCATAAAAACCGTTTGAAGAAACAGAAAACAACAAACGCACAACACACGCACGCTTATAAACACTTTTACACACACACACACAGTACACAAAAATTAATTTAGTAAAACACAAGTTAATAAGCTCGTTATACTTGTTACTGAAAATTATCACAAATATTCTGTAATCCTGTAAGTGTAATCCTTTTTGGCCATATTATTTAAGCAAACAAATTATACTGTTCTTATCATTAATGTAACGCTATAAGATTGCCAAATAAACAAAAAAAAAAATAGACACAGCCAGGAGCAAAGCGAACATGCATAAAATATTATATCAAAACGTTATGTATGTACGGTTGTACGTGAAAAACCAATCTCGTGTTTCGTTAAAAGGAATATGACATCAAAACGAAATGGCATCGGTGAATAAAGGAATTTCATTCTTACGAGCTTCCTCATTTGTGAAAGACAATTTAGAGAGCTCGCGGCGACGTCCAAGCCAGGCTCTGTCTTGCCTACAGACTGCCTGACGTAGATGTATAGTTGCTGGAAGGAATAGCATTCAATGTATATACTCAAAAAATATCTAAATATCTATATATATAAAAGGCAAAACTGATTAACTCACTGACATATCAACGCACAGCCGAATCTACTGTGCCTAGAAAAGTGAAATTTCTTACATGGGTTCCTTTCATGAAATAAGTGAGCACTAAGAAAGGATTTTTCGAAGTTCTTGGGGGGTACCCAAGGGGATCTTGCAGCAAGAGTCAAAACAATTATTTCAAGAATTGTTGTCTGTCTATTTTATAAGTAATTTTAAAGGAATTCAGTGGCTACTTACACAAATTTTATAACAAAAATCAAAAATAAAATCTTTTGTAAAATTTGTAGTTAATATAGTCATCCTAAATAAAAAAGCTTTACAAAAATTGAAATAAGATTTTCGGACACTCAGTTGCTGCGTTAAATAGACTATTATAACTTTTCTGCGCTCCTGTAGTACTAACTAGAAGCCACAAGCCACATCTAGACCGTCTCTCTAGAAGACATCGCGCGTCTGAATATCAAACGTCCATGAAATTCGTAGCAGAGCCACTCAGCTATCGCAGGAAATGAAATTCCCGGCGGTCATATAATTTTCCAGCCTCATTCTCACGGGAATTAATTTCCACACGCTTTCAATTTAAGATGTAATAGATTTTTAATGTCTTTGAATGGTTGGTGATAAAATAAACAATTATGTATTTTAATGTAGGTACTGCAATTTTTGATATATCTCCTTTGAACCGTTTTAGGTTATAACATACGTGCGCTTAAGTCACACACAGTTAAATAAAAATACATTTGATTGTATCTATTTAATTGTATTACAAACAATAATCGACAAATGTTCGATACTAAAAAATATAACTAATAGGTTGCTTGGTCTTTTCCACACAAAAATTCGTCTCGTGTTATATGACATAACAATAGGCCACATCTAGACCGCTCTAGAAGACGTCGCGCGTCTGAATATCAGACGTCCATGAAATTCGTAGCAGTGCCACTCAGCTATCGCAGGAAATGAAATTCCCGGCGGTCAAATAATTTTCAAGCCTTATCTCACGGGATTTCTAAGGGAAATTTAATTTCCGAACGGTAGTTTTCAATTAAAGATCCAATGGATATGGAGCTTTGTTGTCTCTGAATGGTTGGCGATATTTAAACATATTACTTTTAGGCTAATTTAATTTTAGTAAGAGATATGATAAATAAGAGTTTGGAATCGTATATATTAAATATAATTGCAATTAATTTGTGCCTACAAAATGACATCACATACAAAATGTCATTAACCCAAAAAAGTGAAGACAAAAAAAAATAGAAATTGGTACAACCAATTTTTTTTTCGCCAGTCTGGGTACGGACGAGGTGCAGACGAGTACATAATTAATATACTCGTATGTCTGTCTGTAACATAAAGTTTATCTTACTTTTTGGTACATCGACCCTTAGCGACTTATTTTCCGAAGATATTCATATCACTATGCCACACCCTGCAAGAAAATTGCCATCAATCTCAAAAACAAAATAATCCAAAATCATAATTCATCCGAGCGTCTTACAATCACACCATCAATCATGGAGACGGCAGCGGAGGCTCCTGTTCATTAAAAGTAATTACTCGTAAATTAATAACAAACATACGGGTGGTCGACTGTCAACGCTCAGAAAACAGAGTAATTGGGCTATTAGCTTAATTAATTTCGTTACTGCTTCTATTGTTCCTCCAGGGGAGCTGTGTCCGTTGTTAAGTGCGACACGTTAGGCCTTACCCACGTCATGACGGGAAACTGTACATGTTGTTAAACGCCATTTCGCCTATGAGATAGTCATCGAGAGGGAGTTTACACATAAAAAAACAATTTTGCAACGTAACCTAACATGGTTTAAGAATGTTGGGAGGATTTTGCATAATCGATTGCATTTTTATTATAATTGTTTCTCCACGAATTTATTCGATTTTTTTTTCTGATCACTGGCTTAGTTTGGCATTTTTTCTATTCAAATTTATACGGGTGCCATCCTTAAAAAATACCAGGGAATATGTTGCAAAACGTCATGATTCAAGCTTTAGCTTCAGCAATCAAAAGTTGATTACAAAAGCAATGAAGAAATGCTCCTGAGGAAGATTGAAAGAAATCATTGCAATTTAATAAACATACTACAAGAAAAACTTATATTGAGCAAGTAGATACTCGTACAAGAGACGTGCCGTGGTATTGTGGAAACCAACATTACACGGTCGCAAACACATTAAGAGAAAAGCGTGTTAATATCGTTGGCACGAATGATTTTCTGGAAGTAATACTGATTCGCTCTGCTGTTAATGGCTGCTTTTGTGTCACACATTTGGGTGAAAACATTGTGATTATCACATTATGATTTCATATGTGTTAATGATAAGTAAGAGAGATTTTAAGCAACAATACTGTACAAAATCAGTCATAGTCTTATGATCTGACATCTCATACAGTGAAATAGGGTTCGAATTTTATTCTTGGAAATAATAAAAATGCTTTTCGGTGAAGGGAAACATCGTAAAGAAGTATTTTGTCTCAGAAATGGGAGTTCTGAATAAATCAAATTGATGTGTTTAGTCCACCAATTCTTAGTTAGCACAGTACTGGACTATGGCAAAATCAGTCTCATTCCTAAGGTCGGTCTCTTTGCTGAGATAGCAGTGTAGCTGTTTAAAAAAAAGTCTTCACAACACCCTGAAAATAGATAGAATAAATTGGTTTAGTATTTAAATGGTATTATGCGATTTTGATTATTAATCTGCATGGTACTTATATTAGGTGTATTACTAGCCTGAATAAACTTAGTATGGCAATGATACAGCCATTGGCGTGCAAAATCACGCGGACATTTTTGCATAACAAAGTCATTCCTATTTTTACGTCAATTTTACTTCATCGCTATAAAACCATTTGCGAACAATGCTGCAGTGAATAAAACATTCTCGAAAACAGCGCTATTTCTGAAAACATAACATGCAGATTGCATCCGTTATGTTATTTTTTATGAAAGACTAAATTTACGTTACATTGTATTTCAGTGGACAGAAAACAAGCAAAAATGTAATTAAAATGCAACTTGTGCGAAGAAAAATCTTTGTAATTAACTCTTATCTTTGCCTGGGGTCGAACAACATGGTTCTGCCTCGAATCATTAATTTGATAAGTCATTTTAAACCGAATCTTGCCAGCTAGTAGAACTTATAAACATTTCGCCATCGTGGTATCACGGCCACAGTTATTTCCACCGCGTAGTTGTTCATTAGCAAATTGCGTTTTGGCCGGTTCGACATTTCGTACAGTTTGTGGCGATCAAAGGATCTATTATCTCAGTCCTGAAGGTTGGCCATGTATCTGTAATCACATCATGCTAGGCTTCAATCCTATCTGAGATTGATTTCGAGTATCCATAGGCGACCTGACCTTAGTGACAGCATCCCTGTTTGCCATTTGTATATAATAAAAAGAAATGGAACATACTTTAAAATAACTACATATTTGTAGCATCCTATCACTAATTCAACAACCTAAACTAAACCAATCCTCCTCTTCCAGACGCTTCGGAGTAGTCGACAAGCGGTTCTGCGTGGAGGGAGGCTCGCGGTGCGGGCGGGGGGAGGGGCTGTACGTGTTCGCGGCGGAGGGCGGCAGGGAGCTCACGGACCTGCTCAACGTGTACAGCCAGGAAGCCCAGTCCAGGCTGAGTGTGGCTTCGAGGAGTGGCTCAGGTACTTTTAAATAACAAAACAACAAGACTTAGTACTCCTTAAAAGATAGAGTATAAAAATTACAAACGAACAAATCTTTTCCCCTTATCATACGATGAACGAAACTGACCTAAAAATATTCCTTAGATATTATCTACACACCAGATAAATCACTAGTGCAAAGAGAACACTTTTTATATATCATTTGTAGAATCCGCACTAACCCATGATGGGTTATGCATAACACATTTTTCAGATTTTATTATTTTTCTGTAAATTTTCTCATGATATTTTCCTTCGCAGAAAAAACAAGTATACATAATTAATTTCTAATCAATTAAATACATACGTAACAAAAATCATCTATAAAATATATAAAAATATTTGAATTGGATCCAAACCACATTGTCCACAGTTCTAGACAAGCGTTTCTCCGACACGAGCTCCTGCGTGGACGACTGCTTCCAGCTGCGCTCGGTGTCGCCCGCGTGGGGCGGGATGCCCAGCCAGACCATGCACTGCCTCTCGGACCTGGACTCCAGCCTGGACAGCAACGAGGACAAGTTCAGACGGCCCACGTCCTTGCCTCGATGCTCTAGCTGCATCGGCAAGATCAGTCATTTGACCAGGTTTGTAATGCTCATGATCATTATAATCGACGTCGTCATTAACAACAATGTCATTATTATCATTACCAAAATGTAGTCAACGCCAAAGTCAACTATTATCAGCATTCTCAGCATTCTCAATATTAACAACAAACATATTACGATCCGTCCACGGCAACCTTAGCACTACATTAAATCTTTAGAATCATGGAGATTTTTTCACATAAATTATATTCTGATGTTTAATTAAGTGCCTGTTACCCATTTCAAATTTTTGATTGTCACAAAAATGCGACATACATAACATATTTGCATCACGTATAGTTTAAAATTATTTATTCTACATTCTTTATTACACCACGTTTTTCTTAATTCCAGGTCTTCAACGATGAACACGCCAGGTTCAATCATGTCTCCAGTTTGGACGATGGAGAACATTCTGGAAAAGCGATCGGACTCAGACAGAGCGTCAATATACTCGAGATCCAGTGGCAGTGCCTCAGAGTACTCAGTACCAAGAAGTACATGTTTGCTGGACAAGAGTTTTGACTCTAAGAGGGCCAGTCCTGTAGCATGCTGTATCCCTACAGTTCCAGTGAAGACTGGCAATACTTGCCAATGCTGGCAGCAACCTAAGCCTTGCTGCTGTAGGAAGAAGACCTTTAATGGACCATACGAAAACTATGACGTGCCAAAGACACCAATGCCTTTAATACAGGTAACTCATTTAAACACAATTTGATTTTTATAGTATAGAGACAGCGAATGAGAATTCTGCATACTTGAAGTTAAGTTATCAATCACACCAGATAAAATTGCAGCACATGACAACAGATACGTGGTTAATGCTGCCCCTGTTTCGTTCGTGTTTAAATAATAAAAATATTATTAAAAAATAAAAAAATCGTGTTTAAATAAAGCTGATAGCAACATTTCCAAATTCTATTACAACCTGTTCGTGTTCTATAACCTGTAATTAAAATAAATTCGATCTTTTCTAGGTATCTTTATCATATTTTTAATATTATTAAAAATATTTTTTTACAGGAACACCCAGTAGATGTAAACACAGAAGCCTCAAGCTTATACGACACACCAAAGAAACTAAAATGTCTCATCGGCCAAACTTGTCAATGCAATCATAACGAAACCCAAACCAATGATAACGACCAAACAACTCCTGAAAACAACAACATATGTGATACTAGCGCTAACAATAACGAAATGCCTGAAGAACCACATTCAAATTACGTAAACGTTGCACCCACACCCAAAAAACCAACGCCGACGATAGATTATGGAAATTATGCGAATATAGACCTTACGGCAACGTTAGAGAAATTCGAAAGTTCCTTGCAGATTCTAAGGAGCGCTGGATTTAGCCAGGAAGAGCTAGACGCTTTAGAAGACATCCCCGAACACGACGATGACATATCAACAGCGACAACGAACACAGTTCACCCATCAACAGACTGTTGCAACGATCACATGAATTACATGCATATGGAACCACTAGAGAACAGTAGTTCTAGTAATAGCAATAGGAATTTTTCGGACAACATAAGCAGGATCAGTCACGTTTCAGATCCGACTCAACATTCGGAATCAGACACAATAAGTACCAGGAGATCTAGTTCAGCGGATTTCACGAAAAGACACGACGACGATTTCGGTTTGAATTCAAGAATGTGTTTCACGCCTACTGTTATTAGACGGACCAGCAAAAATGAGTGCATAAACGAAGGAATACCAGTAAGAAACGATACTCCTGATAATTCTGATAAAGTTTTCAAAGCGCCCGAACCTAGAAGTGAAAACGTGTTAGTTGCTCGATTCAGAGATGCAGTAAAAATAAGAAGATCGTCTAGTGTACCAAGCAAATCAGATAAAAACAGGGATTCGTCAAGTTCCAACGATTCTGGAGTATCGACAGGTTCTTTAAAGCATCACAAGGGTGACTTCAATGAATTTGAAACACCGATAACTAATTCTAAATCGTCCAAGAAGCATATAAAGAATAAGCAGTTTAGGAACACTCTAACGCCAGTACACACGTCTTTTTTGAAGTCAACTTCATCGGATCCACTGAAAAACTTAACGTTTCAGTTCGAAGAGGTCGCTACGTTGACCAAAGCGAATTCGTGTGAAGTTGACACTTTAACTAGAAGAAAGAAACGAAATGGTGAGTTATTTTAGTCTTTAGACTACTAATTGGATCTAAACTGATTTTTAGAAGATAATTTCCCTTTTTTCACAATACCTTTAAAAAGAAAACCCTACAGATGTATATCTTAGTCTCACATAGTTCTTTAGCAAAGAAGGTCCTTAAACTTTTCTACCTTATACGAAATCTCTAAATTCAATAAGTATTGAATATACCAAGAATTCGTAACGGTTATTGAGTAGAAAAATACTAGACGTAATTGATTAATAAATGTACAGGCCAATAAAACTTATGACGGTTATAAAAAAATATGGAAATGGCCGAAATTGTTACTTGATTACCAATAAGGTAAGGTGCCCAAAGATGGCCCACTTAATTTTTAAAATCTTAAATAATCGTCCGATTAAGATAAAAAAAGG